>VYXF01012352.1:628141-661093 GCA_013397295.1 Polioptila caerulea | reverse complement strand
TCTCTCTTTCTTTCTCTTTTTTTGTTTTCTTCCTCAAATGTAAAGTATAAAACTGGCAGGTTTTTCAGGAGCCACATGAGCCTTCTGGGAAAATTATGTTTTCAGACTCCTAGGTCATTTTCCAATCCAAATTCATGTATTCCTACAAAAAGATGTCTGGAAAGGGCTATGGGAGACAAACTAATGCAAGCTCCATACAGAAAGCAGAATGATTTGTACCTCAGTCATTGTTGACAAATGCTGACACTAACTAGCCTGTCCTTGAAAACCTCAAATAGCAGCTACTCCAGGTACTCCAAGGTCTTTTCTATCTTCATTAGGTAAGATCCCTGATGAATCTTTACTTTTAAGTGCTCTCCTGTTTGCAAGCTACTTGCTTCTGTAACTCATTGACGGGGTCCTGCTCCCTTAAAGGCTGTTTTATATTTAACTCTCCAAATGATTTGTGCTCTAAAAGAATATGGGGGTAAAAATATATTGCTTGAGCTTCCTGGAAATACTAAGCTTACTTTTTAAACACCCTAGTTTAATGTAAGATATATTTTTGCCTGATCACGTAAACTTTCTTAAATAAGAGGACAGTCTATTGATTTTCATTTTTGAATTTTTAATTTAATATGTATATTTACACTCTATTGTGCATGAGACAGGTATTGTGTTATGAACATTTGACCTTCCATTGTACATTAGTAGCATTATTTATTAACCTTTTGTTGGTTTATTGTTCTGGTACTGTGAGCATATTTGGAGAGTTGAGATATGTGAGCACTTGATCAGATTTATTTCTGTTGAGTTTTGTGCAATTAGTAGGCTGTGTTAGTGCTATTTCATGTGTATGAAAGAAACTTACTCTTGTATTAGCACTTAGATAAAAATACCTTCTATGATTTTTGAGTGCATGTTAGACAGTTCTATAATCTTATATTTCACCTGAGTTCTGAAAGAACCAGATGTGAAATGGTAAAAAAATAAAGACTTCAGATAGCTACCTCTAGATAGCTAACACAGCCACAGCTGTCACTATAGTCTCCTTTCAGATTCATGTTAATAGCAGCAAAATATTTTCTTCATAGCTCCATTCCAAAATATAGCCCACATGTCTATGTGTAGCATGCAGTAAAGAAAGAAGTTGCATGCTTTCAGCTGAAAGAAGGATAGATATGAGCATCTTAAGTGAAAAAGTCTCAATTTGCTTTAATTTAAAGTCAGGAGCTGATTAATGCATTGATAAAATGTACTGATGAGGCTTGGAATTCTTTATTTAGTCACATTCTTTTTAGAAGTCACCATCACTTTTGTATGCGGTTCCTAGCCTTATCTGTTTCTGTCCCTTTTCCCCAAAACCCAAATTCTGTAAGTAAAAGAAATATATAATTTTTTTTAAATATGGAGAAGAGTTCTAAGAAATTTCAGAAATATTTTTAATTACTTTACACAGATTACATTGTGACCACAATGTGGCCCGTGTATTTCTTGTCCCTGGAGATCTTAAAGTTTATAAATTCTTAACAAATCAAATTGTGTGACAAGGTCATAACTAGATCTGAATGAAAAATTGGATTCTATCAAGATGTTATAATTTTCTTATCATGGATCATATGAAATTACAGCCTTTGAAATTTTTTTAGGAAATAGAAGTGCAAGGAGCTTGTCTCCTGTTTGATGCATAAAAGACAGTGTTCTCCCTGCCCATCCAGCATTTTTTTTCACAATCTTGTCCTCATAAGCCATCTCCTATGTGAACATTTGATGAGGAAGGCCCTGGAGTGTAAATGGCAAAGTGCATACTCACATCTTTCCTATGCCTGATTTAGACCAGAACAGGTCTCTAAAAATTCAGCCTTTGCTCTGCAGACCTCTGTGGTTTTCAGCAAAAAAACCCCAGCAAATAAAAAGCCAACTTCGCATATGCTGCAGAAGTCTACAGACATGTGACATTTCTGAAAGGATCCACATCTCCTTTGGGAAGTTTTTGCAGATAAACAAACTGAAAAGGACTTGAAAACTCTGGACAAGAAATTTGGGTTAGTCACTCTCAATGGTTACTTAGTTCTCATGCTGTTTGGAAGCTCATGTGTTTTTTGGATGGAATTGTTTCGCTTCATAGGAGGGATTATGTATTCACTGAATGGCTGAAGCAAAGGGTGTCTTTGAAGACTCTGCAAAATATAGGGATGGAACTATTTAGACAAAGTTGAACAGCTTGAGCAGATGCTTATCTAGAGCTTATATGCTGTTGTATTCTTTCTATTTCTTTTTTTTTTTTTTTAAATCAATGCTCTACAATAATAAAAAAATCTTCTGCAAGAGAAGAGAATGATGAAAATTAAATCACTTCCAAGAAAATGGTGAGATTAAGCTTTCTGTATATTTATGAATCCTGAAAAAACACTTGGATGAAATCAGCATCACCAATTCACTCCTGTTGTTCTCCCTCATACTGTGAGTCTTTCCGAATCAGTAGCAAAAAGAGGAATGATTGAATCAGTGAAGCTGTGAACATTACAAGATGCACACTCCAACAAACATAAAATGCGTGAGTGCCTGGTGAGCATTAGGAAATCTGTCACTATGAACAATTGAAGATGACAAGTTTAAATAGACCGAGGAATTCCTGTGTTAACTTACTTTCAAACAAAATATTTTCAAAATTGTCTTGATCACTTTTTTTTTTTAAACTGAAGATTAGCTGCATGAAAAATAATTTTATTTAAATTCCTTTTATGTAAATGAAAAAAAAAAAAGATTCTGGGAAAACTATTGAAAATGGACGTAAGACCATTTGTGCACTGATCACTTTCTCTTTTTTTATTACAACTTTTAAGAACACCTTTCCATACTCTTAGTGCTGGATGACTAACCCAATATTATAGCCTCTCATGGGGTACTGATGGTGCCTCAGTTAAAAAGTCTTCAGTTTTCTGTTGTTTTCTTGAAAAGGAGAGAATACTCTGTTTGAAAAGTCTACTGTTTTCATAAATAACCTGTGAGAGTCTTATGTGAGACTAATTCTATACTGAAAGACTTCAAGCCCTGCAGAGACACCCCATCAGGCAGCTTCAGGAGCATCTACCATGCTGGCTTTCACAGCAAAGTGGCAAACACGGGAGCGACCATTAAAAGCATTAGAAGCAGTTTGCCTCCACAGAATTTTGTTCTGTGGGTTGTTTTAGCTGGTTTAATTCTACAGAGAAGAAGATGGGAAGTGATAATGAGGGCTAAGGAGAATGGGACTGTCGAGATAGTTAATACCCCTCTCAGTAGGCAGATGGATTATCTGAAAGGAGGAATAAAAATTGCATTTTTTGAAAGCAACTCTAAGCTTCAGGGAACCAGAGAAATTGTTTCCTGCTGTATTTGTGGGCATAGTCTCATCTGCAAGATACTTAAATATGAGTGCCTCTTTAGCATATAACTTCTGCTCATTTATCTATCTAAATCGTGTTGATTTTAGTCTTTAAACTTTAAACTTTAAACTTTAACCTAAATGGTAAAAGCAGAATAACAAGGAAATCTTTGTAGTGTCTGTGGATCTAGTAAGGGTAAACTGTCAGAAAGCAGGTTTCTGTCTTTCCTAACAGTTAGTATATTTTAGTATAAACACTTCGTAAATGACCTGTACACTTTCATATTTCAACTTTCTTACTTATACTGCATGTTAGATGGAAGTGCTAACTTTAAAATTAGTCATCCTAATGTGCAAAGCACTGCAAAAAGATGGATGTTTTGAACATAACAGGCTTTACATTAAACTCCAGCACAGATTAGATGAATTGTAGAATTATGTCTAATACTCTTAAGGGGTTTTAGTGATCAAACATACAGTAGATCCATGCTGACATTAGGTCTAGCATGTCTAAAAAACACATAATAGACATCCACTGTCCTACAGACCTGCAGTCCGACTGGTTTATGTTTAAACTTCTACAGCGTAAAAATGTTGACCAAAAAAGCCTGGGTTTTTATAGTTGAGAGTAACTCCAGTGGTGTTTCTGGGCATTCCTGTGTGCTATATCTGCTGCAATAGTGTAGCTCTCTCACACAGTAAGTAGACTGATACTTGCAAGTTATACCTATGTGCTAAAAATATTTTTGCCTTCACCACAGGACATTGATGTGAAGTCTGTTATGACAATATATGAAAATCTATACATTTTTAAAATTCTATTTTTTGAGAGATTTAAATTAATTTAAGGACCAGTGATTTGCTAATGTTCACTTACTGCTGAGGAATGCTTTTCCCCGTCCACAGTACAGATTTAATCTCAAAAATTTTATTCTCCTAGACTATTTCATAAGGTAAGGAGAGCTGTCAAAAGCCCATGGCATCTAAGACAGATTCCCAGCCTGGAATCTCCTGTCTTTGTCCAGGACTAGACTAGTCAGCTGAAGTTACATGAGACAAATCTGGTCTGCAGTATGGAGGGCAGCTACAGCAGAGCTTCAGATCCCTCAAGATGGGAAATGTTCCTCATGATTGCAGAGGAATCTGGGAACTTTGGTTGCTGTCAGAAGTCACAGTGAACAGTTCCGTATGGTGAAGTACAGTGACTAATGAAAAAGCTGGTGAGTCTGAGTTGCAAACAGATCAATTTTAAGTAATGAACTAGGTGTGAGTTTTCACAGCAAAGGATGAAATTAAATAACTATTTTTACTAGTAGTCAGGCTGTATGAAAAAAATAGCACTGTCTGTTATTGTCATCAATGAATATGTGCATTTTGGACATTTCTAAAGTTTTTTTTTTTTAATTTTTTTTCATTCTACAGCTTTATTATATAAGGTGAAACAATTGAAAAAAAAATTGGATCTATGTGGCAAAGTTTTGGTAGCTGGGGGCTGTGTGAGCAGCCTCTGTGAGGAGACATCAGGCTCTGCCCTTATGTCAGAGAGAGATGCAGCTGGCTCCAAGACAAACCCACCATTAGGAAAAGCTGAGACCATAAGAAATAGCGGGAGCACCTCCATGGCAGCATATTTAAGAAAGAGAAAAATGCTACCCATCAGAAGCTGGGATAGATGAGTTAGAATATGTAAGAGAGACAGCTCTGTAGCCCCCAAGGTCAGTGCAGAAAGAGGGGGGGGAGGTAGTCCAGGCATACGACCAGAGATTCTCCTACAGCCTGCGAAGAGACTGCAGTGACAGGTTTTTCCTTGCATCTCATGGATATCCACTGTGGAGCAAATGCTGCCTGTAGCCTGTACACAACCCCACATCAGTGCAGGTGAATACCCTTAAAAGCAGCTGTGAGTCATGCAGGGCCTGTGTTTGAACTCCTGACAGGAAGTGCAGCCCATGGAGAGGACACCACACAGGAGCAAGTTTGCTGTGAGACCTGTGACCCTGTGAGGGAGGACAGCACTCCATAGCAGGACCCAGGCTGGACCAGTCAGCCTGTGGGAAGGGCTTATGTTGGAGCAGTTCATGAAGGGCTGTCTCCAATGGGTGAGCCCTTATGATGGGGCAAGGGAAGAGTGTGAGGAGGAAGGAACAGCATAAGTGGAGTGTTATGAATCGACTGCAACTGACCCTTTTCCCCACCCCACTGCACCACTTGAGGTGCAGGAGGTAAAATAGTTGAGAATGAAGTTGAGCCTGGGAAGAAAGGAAATGTGGGGGGAATATGATTTTTTCAATTTTGTTCTTATTTCTTATTAATTTATTCTGCTTGACAATAAATTCAATTTATTTTTCCTAGTCCAGTCTGTTTTCCCTGTGAAAATTGGTAAGTGATCTCCCTTATCTCTGTCCATATGTTCTTCATTGTCCCTTTGTCCTGTTAAGGAGGAAGAGTGATCAACTAGCTTGGCAACAAGCCAAGGTCAAGCCACAACAAAACAATAGGGTTGGTTTTTTTTCTGAACCTGAGACTGTGGAAAATAGATGTGAGGAAGGAGACAGAAAAGTAACTTATGAGGGATGAGAACAAAGTCCCCCAAACACTGAGGCTTCATGTATGCACTATGCACTAGTGCATCAATGCACTGGGTTTGCAATATGATTAGATACATGATTAATCATGGCTCAGTTACCAATCTGAATCTGTCCTGATGAAATAAGGTTTAAACTTGCATTAAAATGTCTGTTCATGGGACATGATAGTTTAACTAATATGAAAAGAGAGTCCAGTAGAACTTGATGGCACAGATGAATTTCAAACTAATGTAGAAACTGTCCCTAAACAGTAGAAGATATTTCATAATAAATTGTTCAGTCAAAAATGACTATGTTTGTTTCTATTTCTTTTTTGCACTTTAAAACTTCTCATATTTTATTACTTCTGTATTCACCTGCATGACTCCTGAATCACTCGGTCTATGTGAGCCATGGTATACATGACTGTAGCATTTGAATAAAGAAATTGAAACATCTGAATTAAACTTCCCCTTGCTGAAACACTTGTCAGTTACTGCAGTGATCTGTTTCCCCTGTGAACTGATGCATAAGGGATTTTAAACATGTGCCACTGAAGTGCATTTTAAAAGCTGTTTTTTAAAAAACCTTTTGTACAACCCTGAAATGTATTTAACTTTCTCTTAACAATGCTTTGTTGGGCACTTGCCAAAATAAATTTATAATGCAAGATGTACTATTTGGTTTACCAGTTTGGAATTTTGTCTGTGTCTGCATACTCAGTATTTATAAAACAGAATTTTCTAGGAAAAAGGTTAAATTCTAAAGGCAATTTCATGGCTTTGATCTCTCTGCACCAATCCCAGTAACAGAGAGAATAACCACAATGAGAAATGAGGGTATGCTCCAACAACAACTTCATATTTGAAAAAAAATGGGGAAAAAGATTTTGAGGAAATGAAGTAAAATAGGTTGATCTCCAGAATATACAACGAATGCAATACCTGACATTACAGGTAATATATCACCTGAGCTTATTTTTGCCTTTTCCAGGAATGGCTCACTGGCAGACCACACCGATCTGCATCACCCAGTAGCAGGAAGCATATGATTTCCTCTGGAGACAGCCAGGGAAGCTCTTCACACTGACATAATGGAAGTAGACGCTTTAGGAATACTTCAGAGAAACCGATGAGATGGATTTTATAATTTCTCAGAAAATGTTCAGATCTTTTTTGAGTAGCTTTTCTAATATGCATGTCAGAAAGGAGAAGGGCTATTTCTGATCTCCATAAAAGAAATGTATGAGTTAAATCTGGCAGTTATTACTATTTCTAGACTGAATTTTGATCTCAGTACCGTATTGCACTGGCTGTTTTGTAATTAGGTGCCATTAAAAGAGGATGTCTATCAAAATGTTAACAAGGATGGTGGTCAATCTCTGTCAGATTTATTGAAAGCAAATACATTTACGAGACCCATCATAAATCTTGGTCAAGTAATGAGATTCTCAACTTATTTTCCATAAAGTGGTTATTGCATTATGCAGGCAAAATGTCATGGCACACAACAGTTCAATTTCATCAGCTCTTCACATGGCAATGAAGTAATAAACCAGTACTGTTCAAATTTTGGTGTATTTCATTGTCATGTATTAGCTTAGAATACATGCATGTATGGAATATTTTGGCAGAATATAAACTCCAAAGTATTATCTTATTTCTGCTGTAATTTTAACAATAAAATGTCAAACTCTTATTTAAGAACAAAATTAAATATTAATATTTTTAATGTTTTGTTTTGAAACTATGAAATCAGTATTTGACTACAGTTGGCACTAACACTGACAATAACACACACAAATAATGTGCAGAACCAAATGATACAGAACTACTTTTTTAACTTCTAAACTTTTAGTGAGCAGTTCTAAACAAGAACTTGCTTCCTCTGCATATCTGAAATAATTAACTATTTAATGCAACTTGGAGCTCAAGGTGAATTTTCAAAGTTATGGGCTATAGGTTAATATTTACCACCTATCTCAAAAATGTTTAGGTATTTTCCAAAGATCAATTTTTACTTCAATGCCTGAGGAAGCCATATAATGGTAAATAGGTTTTTTTGTGAGCACACTTAATGAAGAGATAGGAACTTGTGGTTCATCTTTCTGCACTGATCAATGACTGAACAATCAGCTGATATTTAGGAAATTCATATAACCAGTATGAGCTGTGGTTTCAGATTCCCTCAGTTGGAAAAAGAAAATGAAATTATTTGCTACTATTCAAGGTATGCACTTCTCACAGAATAAAAAAAGAACAAAATGCTAGAGCATTCAGCATTCAGTCCTTCAGAGTGTTATAACTTCTTATTTTTTCCACCTAAAATTATGTGGGAAATTTGGGTTAAATTGACAAGTAGTTTGGCGAGATAATAGAAGGTTGTTTAAATGAATATGCTGCAGAAGTACAAGACTATATCTCTCTGTGTGGGTCTAGTTACATATGTAGTGAATATTAGGTTTAATTATAAATTTATGTTTAAGCCTACAACTGCTGATCTTGGGTATAAAAACCTACCTTAGCCTAGTCCTCAGCAGGTGGCTGTACCCCAAATTCAGCAATATGTGGAATGTCCAAATGCAACATAGTGGTGTCTATTGGTCCCTCCTGCTGTATATGAAATTCATACATATACTGAAAGTTGTAGATGCAGAAAATCCAGCAATGTTGATTCTGCAGTTTCTTGGTCCATCATTTCTCGCCTTCTACAAACTTTAATTAATTTCTTTCTCCTTTGCTTGTGATTAGAGCAAGAGGGGACAGACAGAGAGGTCTCAATCCTAGAAGGACTTCAAAAAGCAGATTGTGGATCACTCTAGGGTGGTTTCAAAGTAATGGATGCAAAAATGTGGATTTTGTGTCTTAAGTCAGGTGGAGATGACCTTCAGATTAGACTCCAGGGATAGCTGTGAGCTACATTACTCAATGGATATTGTTCCTGAAAGGTGTTACTGACTGCTTTGTTCTGCTTAGATGAGCAAAACAGTCAGATCAAGATTGATGTTTATGCACTATGCATTCATTTTTGGCATAAATTCAGTTTAATGTTTCCATTGTACATGTCTTTTCTGCTCTTTTTGCATTCTGTAAAAAGACTGCACAGAGACAATATTGTGAAATTGAGGAAGAATAGTAAATCAGTTGATTGATTTTGACATAGTTTCTGTCCAGAAAATTTTTAGACTCGAATTAAGCATCTGAATAGAAGTTGTATTTTTCATGTGTAGTTCTATGTTTGAAATGCTGGAAGTGAGGCATAATTTTCTGGATTCACAGTGAACCACTTCAGATCAATATTACCCTGTCTGAATATATGTTATATCTTGGCTGACTACACAACACAGTTTGGAAGTTATCCTACAACTAGATTCAAGCACAGATCCACATTTATCATGTAAATAAATATATCATTTGTGTTTAAATGATTTTTTCTTTCTTTTCCCTGCCCAGGAAAGAGGAATTTGATGACTTGCTGAAGGTTTCAGGAAGCCCCAGAGAAATGACTGCTACACTTCATGATCAGTTTGGACACACAGGATTTATGTACTGTGATAAACATGATCTGGCTACCTAAGAAACACTGCTGTTTGCAGTTTTAATGGCTAAAGGGCAGCAGCAACTACAGGGCTCACAAAGTATATGATGGCATATTCTCAAGCATATGGTGTCCTTTCTGGGTGTTCCTCTTAAATTTTGCTGTGAAGAGGATTAAAGGAGAAGAAAACATATTTCCTTGGCTAAAATTCTGCTCACTCATAGGGGAAACAGGCCAGAATTATATCCTTTCCCTTCTGACAGAGTATTGTACCCTACAGTGAGAAACTTGTGCCCAACATTGTTTCTATGAATAGTGGATTGCAAATCATACTGGACAGCCAACACACAATAGTTGGTGGCAACTCTGGGTAGCAAGTGGTACAAAACTAAAGTGTTTGAAGGAAGCTAGTAGTTATAGTTATTCTTCTAGAATTCTATACTGGAGGAGAAAAACAGGAACTGGAGTCAGAAGGATCAGGGAAATAATCAGGAAAGAGGTGTGAGGGGAATAAAACATTGTCCGAGAAAGAATTCCATACGATGCCATGGCACACTGTTACCCTTTCTCTGCAGCCCCCCACTGCTGGGGTTTTAGCAGCTCGAGCAGGGGGTCTAGCTTTGATGCACTCCAGCTGTGTAACCTTGACTCAGACTGCTGAGCCAGAGCTGTGAGACCGTCTGTACCGGGATAAGAAAAGTAAGAAATTACAGAGAGCAGTAGGACTGCTGATAGGTGATTGCTAGGAGACCAAGGACTCGGCAGAGAAAACATCGACATGAAATGCCAACACCTTAAGGAAAAGAAACGAAGGTAGCTGGAGGCTGGTCTAGTCAGGGACAGCCGGGGTCTGCCAGGCTGGGGTTGGATCCCCCAGGGTAAGAGGGAGGAGCAGCTCTGCCCCCATGGTGGCTGTTGGGAGCCGTGGCCACCAACCCCTCACTCCTCAGCAACACCTGCCTGCCTGGTGAAGGCTTTCCAGCTGCTGTACTGCAGTGTGAGCACACCAGTGCTTAACCTCACAGTTCACTAAACACCAGCTGTCTTTTATGCGTACTGGCCAATAAAGAATTGCTTTATACCTGTGACTTACCCATATTTTGCTTACAGAGTATTTTTGTGCCAGGCTAATGATACCCAAGCAAACTGACTATAAAAATATTTTGTAGAGGCTAAGAGGTGATTTTATTATTATGCTGGGAAGCCAACATGAATATTTGAGGAAGTAGTAGCTTAATAGGAAAGGAACATCAACTTGGAAGAAGTGATTTACATATCTAGAATTAAAAAAAAAAAAAAAGTAATCTAGCAGAAGGTACAGTGTTCCTGGGATGGATGAAGAATTCTTTGGTGCAGCCATACATCTAGAAAAGCTCTGATGCTCAGAGCTATCTGACATTTAATCATGTCAAGCAGAAGCAAACAGCAATGGAAAAAAAATCATTGATGTTTTTAATTAGGTTGTCTTGAATGCTCATCTGCATTCTAAAAGCAAAGGGCTTATTTCAGTAGAAATCATGGCCAGCTTCTGTAGCAAGGAAACTGGCTGTACTCAAACTGAATTGGGCCCTAAATTTGTTGTTTGGCAAGAGCAGGGAAATGTTTTGCTCTGGTGTCTGACTCCATTGGCAGTGGTGCTTGTTAATCACACAACCCATTACAATGCACTGTACAAGGAGGAATCTCAAAAACATCTTATTGCTGAGCTAAAGGCTATAAAGTGCAGCCTTTTTTGCTAACTAGATTTGTGCTCTGTTGTGTTTAGTGGTAGTTGTGCCAGTCTGTGATTACTCACAAGTGGTGACTAGAGACTGTGGCTGAGAACCCTGAGTATGAGTGCAAAAAGGGAGGACCTCAGAGCTCATGCTTTGAATCAATGTTTAGGCTAGCTTAACACTGAGCAATAAAATGAAGACAATAACATGGAAAAGGAAAGCTAAAAATGTTTAATTACTTTACCCTGATCACTCTTCTCCTTTCCAAGTTGGCAAGCAGGAACTGGAACTTGCCAAACATGTTTTATTTTTAAATCTTTTATCCACTGGCAAATCTGCATATTGCATCAGACCTCATAAAGGTGTTTTAAAGTTTTGAACAGTTTCCCAGCCTGTACAGACCCATGTGTTCATGTATACACACTTAGAGAACTGCTGCACAGAGGAGCAACTCTGTGGGCCATGTGGGGGTCCATCCCCCACTGAATTTAGCAATGGGGCAAAATCTTTCTGAGTCATTCTTCCCCGTCTTCTCAGTGCAGCAGCAGCAGCAGTAGCAAGGCTAGCACCAAGATGAGCTCTGCAGCCACTGGAGGAAGTACTGTGCACCCATGCACTCCTTTGAGGGAAGGAATCCCCCAGCCCCAGCACCTTCCAGCCCTCCAGCTAGAAGGCTCAGGAATTATCCACATATAGAGTGGGGTTTTTTGTATGTTGGATGCTCCCTCTAAACACTGCTTTAGGATCTTGTGTAATGTATAGCAGAGCATGTGAGTATCAGCAATGCTGGAATATTTACAATAATGAGTAAATGGAGAAGGGGTTTAGTCTCATAAAAAATAGATATCTGTTAATGGAATCATAGTCCTGGCACAGCACTGCCTGACTTCTTTTCATCTGGAAGATGGCAATCACTGCAGCTGTGTACACTGTCATTGACATTGCTCAATTTCTGTCCTCCTTTCTCGTGCACAAACAGCCCAACTAACAAATAACTAATATTTTTTGTATATCAGGATTCTGGTGAGTGTGACATTTAAATTGGGGTATTGGTTAGTAAGCAATGTCTGGCATTACCTGATGACTAGTAGCTCAATGGAGTGTGATCCTATTCACATTGTTAAATTACTCTCAGTTAATTTTTCATTGCTTTATTCAATGAGAAATAAACAGGGACAGTAGCTGTTTTTCTGGGAATAAGGTATTTGAATCCCTTTTTTTTGAGGTGCCACAGATAAATATCACTTCCTAGAAGTATTTGTGTGCAACGTGCCTGTTTCATGCATCTCTGGATGTGCTCTTCTACACATAGTAGCATGGTACAGAGGTGTCAGCAATGTTTTGTATTACTGTTGTGACTGAAATGTGCTTTCATTATTACTATGTCCTGGCTGATCTGCAGAGAAAGTAAAAAATGTCACAGGGTGAAAAAAGACCATAAGTTATAAGTAAAAACAATGCACTTAGGGAGGTATGCTTATGTAGTTTGTGTATTTTTAATTTTCACAAAAGCTAATTATTTATTGCCAATGTCTGGCTCAAAATTAATCCTACAAAATTAATTGTTCTCAATCTAAACATTTGACAATTACAAATCAAGATTAAAAAATGTAACTTAGTGATAAAAAAAGAACTGCTTACCTTTAAACAGTCCCTTCCAACTCAAACTACTCTATGATTCTATGTATATAGAATCTATCTCTAATTTTGACACTATTTTTATTTTTATCTTAGGTTTTAATATAGTTTCTTTGCATATTCCAACAAATGACCAATGTATATTACAATCATGTCAGTTCTGTATCCAATTTATTTTTCAAACCGTCAGTGTGCTGAATCATAGTTATCTTAAAGACCACATTTCTCTTCATTACCTGTCAACTGACTGTGCTCCATAGCAGCAGTGTGGCCAACAAAGTCCAGGAAGAATGGAATCCTGTGCATTCCATAGCATATTAACAGCTTTAAGGCTATGTCTTCTTAGCTAATAATAACTCCTGTATTTCAGCCAGGTTCTAGGCCTCTTCCTTTTCTGGTAATTTTTCTTCATTGGGGAGAAGTTTTGGATAGCAATAGTTATCGCTAACAAATTAAATTAAATACTGGAATGAGTGACCCAGAATGCAGAATAAAACTCTGAGATATATATAAATCATTATTTTTTTACCCTGTACAAAATAAGATTTTCTGTATATAAAGGAAAGTGAATTGATATATAGAGATTAACAATGTATTTTTCCCTTTATGGATTTTGAAAGAGATGAATTTTCATGTAAGGAAACACAAAACCTCATAATGATTTTCGATGTATAACATAGGTAAAATGTGTAATCTATCCTAGCTTGGATTTTAATAAACCCTTTTTCTAAAATAAGTTGATCAAAAAGGGAAATTTGAAACTATACACGGTATCCAAGAAGAAATAATTCTTTCCCAAATCTTCATTTCTTGAAGGCTTACATCTTATTGAAACCAAGTAGAGCAAATTTAATATTTTAATAATTGCAACATAATAAACATGCAGTTTTCATTTCTCCTTCTGCCAACATTTATATTTTTTAATGTGGTAGTTTAGAGACAGCGTCATCTGAGGAGGTTTAGAGTGGTTCAAAATGATGTTTAAGACTTCTTTGTGAGAGATTTCTTTTAAGATTTTCAACTACTGGCCCAAAATTTGAGTTGGTCTTTTGTAGGGCCTGTGCATATCTGACAGTCTGATATTTTGAAGACCCTAAGATACTGCTGGTGGCTTTAGGAAGTGTGTTTAGTCAAGTATATTGTCTTTTTTAGATAGATTTTTATAACATTTAACTTCAGCCATCAGAAGTATAGGGGAAGGATTCAATTCAATATTGATACCTAAATTGGATCTTTACCTGTGTCATGTGACATATGTATCATTTGTGTTCAGGAATCTCAAACAATTTAGGAAACCTCAAATGGCACTAAGTGTAGTTTTGGCAGTTGAATTTGTCAATTCAATTGCCAGTATTCTTACTGCAGCCTAGTTGAAAAGAGACTTAAGTGCAATTCAGTGCTTACTTACCTACTGTGTTTGTTCTGCCCAATTTGAGCATATACTTCAGGCTGTTATTAAATCTTTCTGGAGTCACCAATTTATGAAGAAATATGTATAAAATCATTACCTTTGCAAACCTTAGAAATTTAAGATAAATTTAAGAGTTTAAAGCAGAATGCATAGGTTTGGATAGTTTAAGACAGAAAAGTTAAAAAAGATAAAATATATCACAGGTGCTAAAGTGTTCAATCTCTTATTGCACATTAAAATAAGAACGATCAAAAATCAAGATATAACACTACTTTTATTCTGAGTAATTCATTTCTCATTATATTAAAGTCAACTGTTGACCTTAGCTACACACAGAAAATTATAATTTCTGAGAGCTCTGACATGTTTTGCCATTTCTCTCTGCTGCAGCGTACGAGGTTATTGCCCTAGCTCTCTGTCCTAAGCAGACAGTATATCTGTTTCTTACTGCTTCAGTTAATAACCTGGTCTATGAACTCAAACAGTCACTAATTGCAATTACCATCCTGGTCTGAGGACTGCAATGCTACACAATAAAAATGTTGCCTACTCTGTGTCCCTGCAGTAGGGTAACAGACAGTTGGCTATTGTGAACTCTATATAAATTGCAGCATAAAGGTAACAGGTCAACCCCTTGCACAGACATCCCACTTATGGGGAAAAAAAACCCAAGAAACCAAAAAACAATCAACCAAATAAAAAAATCCAAGCCATGAAAGTCAAAACAATGAAGGGCATGCATTTTTTTTTTCATCAGAAGGCTCACATAAATTAAGTTCATTCTGCTGAAGAACAAAGCAGATGGTAATAAATGCCAGATTGTCTTTAGATACCTGGTGAGAAAGGCCGTTCCCTAATTCAAAACATTTAAATCTATAACTCATACAACTTCTTAATACATCTAAATAACTTTATGAAATATGGAGTTTATATTTCCTTAAGACAGAGGGAAGATCTCATTGCAGTTACAACTTCCTCGTGAGGGGAAGAGGAGGGCAGGCACTGATCTCTTCTCTCTGGTGACAGTGACAGGTCCCGAGGGAATGGCCTGAAGTTGTGTCAGGGGAGGTTCAGGTTTGATATCAGGAAAAGGTTCTTCACCCAGAGAGTGGCTCGACACTGGAACAGACTCCCCAGGGAAACAGTCATGGCTTCAAACCTGCCTGAGTTCAGGATGAGTTTGGACAATGCACTCAGGCTCATGGTGTGACTCTTGGGGATGATGCTGTTCAGAGCCAGATGTTGGACTTGATCCTTGTGGGTCTGTTCCAACTCAGCTTATGCTGTGATTCTGTGATTAATAGCTGAGTAAATTCACAGGGGCTGTGTTTGCTTTTTTTCAAAAGAGAATGCTTTTAAAATTTTGATTCTCAGAATATTTGAAAATTTGAACTCTTCAATCCCATTCAGACTAAATGAAATTCCAAGAAGATTTGAAGTTTCTGTGAAAGAGAAAATTTAATTTTAGACTGACTTGATGAAACCTACACTTAGAATGTGATTTATCATTTTCTTGCTATTGTGCTAAAAATCAAGATCTGTTTTCAGTTATTACAGTTGTGGAAGTCACATAAGCTCTTAAAAATAAAGGTCTTCCAGTCTATCCATACCAGAACTAGAAATCTATCTACAATAGCACTCTTCAGAAATTATATCACTAAATTAAAGTTGGGCTGTCTTGCCATATTCTTTGAGTTTTATGCAATAACATTTTATTCATTACAGCCAAATGGAGTAAAGACATAGCCTTATGAAATACAGACATCAGAAGACATACATAGGAAGTCCAAAAAGATGATGAGGACCTATTAAAAATGAAATCTCTATCCTCTACTTAATTATAAATATTTTTTATATTAAAATAACTTTGGTTGAGCAAAAGGACAAAACTACATTACTTACCCTTCTGTTTCAGAATACTGTTATACTGGTTATTAATTTTGGTTAGTATAATAAACATGCCTGAAAGTAGCACCTCAAATAAATGATCAGACACATGGAAAAGAGAATTGACCTGTTTAAATGTCAAGAAATTGCACATTTAATTAGTGAGCTTGTTATTTCTCACAAGGAAGATTATCAGATGACAGCATTCATATTTTAATTAAGAGAGAATACCTTTGCACTCTTCCTCAGGCAGAGTAAAAAAATTGTCATGCAAGATGATTTTCTTTGTGAACTGTTCTGCTCTGATGGCAGGCCCAGACTCTCAGAGGCAAAACTGCACTGAAATAGATAGCATAGACACCTGAACAGCCTGGAGAGCCTTGGACACTTTCTTTGACATGAAAATGTATTGAAGACTACCTAATGGCCTCTTCTAGTTGAGGAGATGTTGTGCTGCCTTAACACAGTCATAATTTTGCCCACAAACCTTATTTGACTTCAAATCCATATGCTTTCCATATACTCCTTTGATCCTCTATTTTGATCATTTCAACTAACTAGCCATTCCCAATCAGAAGACAATTCAGCACCCATTTGTGGTCATTTTTGGTCCTTATGCTTTTGGCTCTTTGATTCCAGCAGAATGAAATGTCTACACACTTCCCTCTCCTCAGCAGCAACATCTGTTCAGTCTTTTTCTTTAGTCTCTCTGGCTTCTGTTCTCAGCTCACTTCTGAGCCATGTGCCTGTGTTCTTCTATTCAAGCAGCTAACAAGCATTGTCTCTGTGTCTTGTGACACTCTTTGATGGGCTTCACTTTGAATGGAATGTTTCATGTTTTCATATGAAATTGAATGTTCTATTCAATCTTTAATATACCTGGTGGGTTTGATAACGTTTGTAGTCTGTGCTGTTCATTGGTCAAGATCTCTTGTTAAAAAAACAAAACCAAACCAAAATTTTATATTTATATATTTATATGTATATGCTACCACATTAGGCTGATGACAGCATAGTCTCCTAGCAACAGCCTCCTTTTAAGATGAGTTTTTCAAAGGGCTACTGTCCAGAATGCTTCAAATAGCCTTAATTCTCCATGCAAGTTCTCTAGGTTCACTTTTTTTTTTTTTTCTTAATGCAAAATCTTCTTGATAAGCCTGTTGTCATTACCAATAAAATGTCATAAACCCTACATTATTTTAGGTTTTGGTTGGGCTTTTTTTGAAGTCTGCATTTTTATAATAGAGTCATAACAAGGAAAAATTGAAGTTCTTCTCTTAGAAAATCCCCCATAGTAAATTGATGAAGAGTTTTCTACAGAAATTATTTTTATGGGATATGTGGTTTCTCTGCATTTGTCTTCATAAAGTGGATTGATTTTGCTTTTGAAAACTATTAAAAACTTTTGCTTGTTGCTCCTCATGGAGAGTACAATGCCTCCACTGTGCACAGACCTTCCATTCTGCCCAAGGGCACAGCTTCCAACAGGACATTTATCAGGTGGGTGCCTAATACTTGAGTTCACACACCATTTCAATATGGGTGGTATGCTGGCACCTAACTGGCAGATGACTGAATGAGAAATTGGGTCTACCCCTCTGATCAGCTAAGGAGAGAATCAGAGCATGAGGGTGCAGGAATACCACGGCCAACAAAAAAACAGGGAAGTGGAGCAGGTAGGTGGAAAGCTATCAGAAAAATATCTGACATATTAAAAAAATTAATAAAAACTATATTAATGCTATATTAGGATACTTATTTTCATTTTACTTTCACTGTATCACATAGATTCTCTTCTACCTTCTGGTTCTGTAAATTGTCAAAAATATGTACCTCTGTCAAGTCTTGAAATAACTTCTGTGGTTATCATGAGATAGGACTTTAATATTTAGTTACCTAGGAGTTTAAAATCTTTAATCAGTCCATTTTAGTATCACAGAATATCAGAAATACAATCAGTTTAGACTTTGAGCCTTATTTAAATAGATAAAATGAGTAATGATATAAGATATAATAACAATTCTACAATTAAACCTTTTCCACTTTTTTCCGTGGTGTTAATTTTTTGAGGTCTCTTCAGTAAGGAAATAAATTGGGTTGGAACTTTTAAACTTATTTAGTATGTGTCTGTGTGTTGATTAGCACCATTCTTCCTGTAATACTGGTCTTGCCAGCATTATTTGGAAATCGGTTATTTGCCTGTGGAATATGTCAGCAAATTTGTAGAGATAACTTTAACAAAAAACAATGAGAGAAAGCCATCAGATTCATCACTGAGGAAGTGTGTAGGCAGAGATCTTCTGGTGATGTCCTAATGACTCCCTGTGGCAGATTATAGAAATATAGCTTTTCAACAATGTAAAAAATAGAAATGACAGGAATGCTAGTGCAGTGGAATCTTTTAAATACTTTATACTTCTTAACTCATTTTCATACTCTATGTATGGCTTCTAACATTTTCCTCTGATTTTTCCCTTCTTTGATCATTAGACTATGATATTCCTCTGGGAGATCATAACATTATAGCATTCCCTCTGCTGTGGAGATAGGCTGGGAAAATGAAGAATAGAGCTGCTCTGGAAATGATAAGGAAGAGTGCAAAGCCTTATAGTTTTTATGGTCAAAGAAGCCTGGTGTAATTTTTTTACTCTGGCCACACCATAAAATAGTCCTGGACATTTTAAGCCTGTTTTTCATCTGACTTAAAACCCTTATGGGAGGACACTGCAAACCCCAGTCATCAGTGGCACCTAACCCTGGGCCAAGAGAATCTGACATATCTTAGTGAGGTTTAGCAAGAAGATGTAGGCATGGCTGAGGATTATGTCTTCTGGCTGTTTTGCAGAAAATACACTGCTCATATTCCATCTATCTCCATTCACATTAACTCAATAAAGTGGATAAATATCTAAAGGGAGGGTGTCATAAGGATATTTCCAGGCTCTTCCTGGTGGTGCCAATCAATAGAACAAATGGCGATGGGTGGAAGTTGATGCACAAGGAGTTCAGCCTGAATATGAGGAAGAATTTCTTCACTGTGGGAGTGATGGAACACTGAAGAAAATTGCCCAGAGAGACTGTGGGGTTTCCTTCCTCATCTGGACACAACCCTGTTTCATGTGCTCTAGGATGATCCTGCTCAAGCAAGGAGGTTAGACCACATGATCCACTGAGGTCCTGTCTAACCCAACCAATTCTGTGATTTTACTCCCTTGGTTTTATTGCCTTGGTTTCAGAGGCTTAAGTTTCAACATTCTCCACATCCTGTAAAGAAAGGATAAAATGTCAGAAAATGTAATCTATACAGACATGCAGGTTTATGCTGCAGTGGGCAATAATAGAAGTTTACACTAGGATATTTTACTCAAAAAACTTCATATTTGATTTCTGACTGGATGCAATAGGATTTCACAGAAATAAAGGACAAAATAACAACCTTAAACAAAACTACAGATCCTCCCTTAACTATGTTAGGAAGAGAGTTTAAAGAGAATTGAAGGTTTACCAATCTTGCAAAATTTCTGTGAATCTCTTTCTATAGTGCTTAAGGGATAATAAACAGGTTCTGGTTTCTATGCCCACATCTCACAGTCTCTTATCCAAAGTTTTCATATGCTGAGCTTACACACATAAGGAATAATCAGTGGCAAGCTTAAATTATGCACTACTCAGTGTAAATTCCCCAGGCTCCCTACGGTGAAATTCTTCTGTAGTTGGCAATGGTAATGAAACAGAGAATGCATCTGCTGGCATACAAGATTGTTACACCTGTTTTTTCAGGATTTGTCTTTAAATGTGTCAATGGCCATGCTACTTGTCTGAAAGGTTGAGAGATAACAACACTCTACCCACATAGCTGTAGGATCAATGAAAATGTAACAGGTTTCTCCTGCCAAATCAGAATTAATCCCAGGTCCAAGTAAAAAAAAAAAAAAAATTTTTTTTCTTCTTGAGTTTTACTGATGAGGAATGCAAAAGCTTTGCAGCTTGGGGAAGATAGTATAGCTGTGAAATAGGTGGTAAATTAAAAGTTTAAAGACCATAGTTTCCTAAATACAGGAACCATGCTTCAGCGCAACCCCAGCGCTGAGCAGCCTTAGCTGCATCCGGGATTGACTTTGCCTTCCCGGGGCGGCCCACACTTGGCGAGCCGCTGCGGGCTCTATCGACCTAGCCGGTGTGAGGGGTTTGGAAGCAGCCACGCGTCACTCACCGGCATGTTTTCTGTGATAAAAGTATCCTTGGAATTAAGAAAAGAACAACAGTCTCCTGAGGTCATGAGTGATAAGTCACAAATGCCTGGAAACAAAGTAGATGATAGAAGGACGGAAACAATTAAAACTTCTGTGGAGGTATAAAATGTGTGCTTCTGTTTTATGGTAAAAACAAGGAAAGAACAAACTAGTTAGCATTTACATGAAATTCTCAGTAAAATGAAGTAAAAGAAAGAATTGTTTCTGCCTAAAAAGCCCCTTCATTTTGCAGATGGTTACCTTCTTATTCCCTGCCTTTCCCCTGTATAGGAGTAGAATGAATGGAAACTAAATGAAATGCAATATAATGAAAAACTAAAAAAATAAAACTTGTCACATGTATTACTCTAGTTCACAGTTATTGTTTTATAGCCAGCAAATTCTTAAGATTTTTAATGGGAAGAAAAAGTGACACATTTAATTTATTACTATGCCACAACTGTTGTGAGAAATTAGAAACTACACAGGACAGAGCCACTCATGCTCAGATTTGAAAATCACAAAAAAAGGTGATTTTAGTTACTTATACAATCTCTACTGCTTTTCAGAGTAGCCAATTCCTCCTGCTGTAGTTGAAGTGAAACCTAGCTGTTTCAAGTGGTGAGATACTGTAGAAAAAAGATCACTGCTAATTCAGACGTACATTGTGAACCAGTCAGTTTGTATATTAGTTGCTTAGCAAGGGAAAAAAGGTTAAGTCTCAGAAAATCTTGTTCAAACTATTCCTAAGCTTCAACTCAGTAGAAAAATGGTGATACTGTCTCTCTATATATTTAGGTATGTGAATAAACTTGGATTTTGCTAATGTTCTCCAATGGGTTGTCTCCGGTGACTTTGATCCTAAAAACTCTTGGCTCAAGCATCAATAATGACTGGTAAGAATAAGCCTGCTATTTTATTGTTGGAAGAAAAAGAACATAATTTTCAATGTCTAGGAAGAAAAGGAATGCTTCAACATAATATCTGAATATTCACAGTGATACACTCTTAGTACTGAGACAAGTGTGGAATGGTTGTTCCCAGAGAAAACAATAGAAGCATTTAATGTGAGGGTATCTTTGTGGTGAGCAAATGGCCTTCAAAAACTAAACTATATCTAATTTATTTGCCTTAAAAGATTGAGCACATTGCTGTTCTCATGCTTAATGGAACATGTTTCACAACAGGACTCTACTGTCAACAACTTTTATGTAACATTAATGTTCTGCAAAAGTAGCGTATTAGGACATAAATGCATTGCTAATAAATAGAAATGTAGTAAATGTTTTGTATGCACACAGGAAGAACAAAGTTATGCATAAAGAAGAACATAAATCTACCATGAGTGTTTTCAAATTTAATCAGGTCAACAGTCTCAGTGTGTTTGAGTTTGGGTGCATCAAAATGAAAGAGTGAGTTTAGTGGCTAGAATACAGAATTGAGAATCAATATTCCTAGGTTTTATTCTCTAACACGTTGTGTGACTTTGGGCAAATCATTTGAGAGCTTTGTGCCTAAGGTTGTTCATCTTTGAAATGAGATATTTGCATGATTTATGAGGATGTTGTAAGGCTCAACTCCCAGAATATTTGCAGGGAAGGTACAGTCTGAAAGGTACTAGAAATGTTAGTTGTAATGACAGTAATGCATTGCCACGACCAGCTCTAAATGTTTCTTTATCTTAATGATGGAGCCAAATTGTGACTCTTGAGTATATCTTCATGCTTCCAAAAAGTGGAAAACCATCTCATGTGCTTCTTACCAGTATAAAATTGTCATCCTATGTTGAAGTATAAAGCAGGAATTCTTTTTAATCTAGTGCCCTGTAGGACTACTCATGCTACCTTTTTGCTGTATTGTTTTCAGAACTCCTGCATGATGAAGGAGCATCCAGCAAAAATACCAAGGAATGGAAAAGAAATTACAAATAAAAAACACAAATCTGTGTTGCAAGTCATTATAGCAGAAATCCTTCTGCTTTAAATAACAAAAAGAAGAAAACAAGTGCCTTAATTGTGCTGATTTATGGTGAAGTTATAATTTGAGTAAATGAGAGAAGATGGATTATTTTGTTGAGAGCAAATGGCTATGTCCCCATTAAGAGAAATCTGAGTTTTTTGATTGATAGGTTAAAGAGGAACTGGCTGGAGAAGCTCAGGTGAGCCACTAGATCACTGTGTACTTGGCAGGGAGATACAGATATGTCCTGCCAAGAGCATCGTTATAGACAAAAGGGTTATCCATTGTTAGGACCTGCAGAGGTATTTGAGAAAGAAGAGTATGTGCTGCTTTAACTTACCAAAGGACAGATGTCCAGTGAATTATTTTTTTTCTGTGAAAAAGCATCTACAAAGAGTTATTTGAAAAGCTACCAGGTGTTCTACCAACTCTCAAGATCCAAGTTTGTGTCCAGGCTTGGGTCTCTATGGTATGAGACAATAGTCTTATCTAAATAGGTAGAATTGAGTGAGGAAGGAATTATCACAGAATTACAAATTGGTTTGGGTTGGAAGTACCTCTGTAAATTATCTGATCCAACCGCCCAGACTGATCTAGTGGGGTCAGAGCTAGTGCCCAGAGCCATTTGCAGATGTCTTTTGAGTATCTCCAAAGATGGATACTTCACAGACCTCCCTGGTCAACTTGTGCTATTTTGCAGCTACCCTCACAGTGAAAAAGTATTCCCTGATGTTCAGACATCAGCTCCAATATTCCAGTTTGCACCAATTGCCTCTGGTCCTATCACTGGGCACCACAGAAAAGAGCCTGGCTCCATCCCCTTAGCACTCTCTCTTTAGCCATTCACATACATTGATAAGATCCCTCTGAACCTTCTCTCCCAAGGCTAAACAATGCCAGCTCTCAGTCTTTTGTCATAGGTGAGAGGCTCCAATACTTGTGGCCCCTTGTTTGGTCTCATACTGAAGAGCCTGGAACTGGTTGCAGCACCCCAAGAGAGGCATCACCAGTTAACAAAGGGTAAGAATCACCTCCCTGTACCTGCTGCCAATACTTTGCCTAATGCCGACCAAGATAACCTTCCTTGCTGCAAGGGCACAGTACTGGCTAACATTCAAATTGGTGTCTACCAGGATATCTGGGTCTTTTTTTGGAAGGCTGAATTCCAACTGAGTGGCAGGACATTGCTCAACCTTGGGTGCAGGATTTCATGCTTTTTCTTGTCAAAATTTATGAGATTCCTGTCAGCCCATTTCTCCAACCTGTTGAGATTCCTCTGGATGGCAGCATAACCTTCTGGCATATTATCCAGTCCTAACATTTTTGTGTCATCTTCAGAATTGCTGAGAGTACACTCTGCTCCCTCATACAGATAATTAAGATTTTGAAAAAAAGAAAAGAGCCAGTATTGACCCCAGAGGTACATTGCTATTAACTGGACTCCAATGACATTCTGTCACTGAACATCATGCCCTGAGCTTGGCCATTCAAGCAGTTAATAACTCATATCTCTGTCTGCTTATCCAGTCCATACAGTAACATCTTGTATATAAGGATCTTATGGGAGATTGTGTCAAAGGCCTCCCTGAAGTCCAGGCAGACAATATTCCCTACTCTCCCCTTGTGTATCAGAACAGTAATTTCATTGTGGAAGTTCAACAAGTTGATATAGGATGATTTTCCCTTAGTGTGTTCCTGATACTCCTGATGATTTTCTTGTCTTTAATGGACCTGGAAATGGTTTTCAGGATAAGTTGTTTCACCACCTTTGCAAGGATTAAGATGAAACTGACTTGTGACTGCCTGTGCCTCCTTGCCCTTCTTAAAGTTAGGAGTGGCATTTGCTCTCCTTCAGGTAATACTCCCAGTTGCCACAACTGATAAAAAAAAAAATAGAAAGAGTGGTCTTGCAATGACATCTGCCAGTTCCCTCAGTACTTGTGGATGCATCCCATCAAGACCTGTGTGCTCAGTTATATCCAGTTTTCTTAAGTATTCACTGATATATTTCTCACTCCAGCCTTTTCCTGTGGTCTCTTTTATCATCCAGACAGGCATTCTGACACTTTTGCCTGATCATATGTTTTGGAATAGAATGCTCAAGCTTGAGGTGATCCTTGAATAGTAACCTAGATAGCTTTCTTGAGTCCCCCTTCCCTCCAGGGGCTTATCCTACAGGACTCTGCCAAGCAGATCTCTGAAGAAGCCAAAACCTTTCCTCCTGAAGTTCATGGTTATGATCTTGCTTTTCACCTCCTCTCTGCCCTGAGGAACCTTATCATGGTCATTGCAGTCAAGGTTGCCTTTATCTTCACACCCCAACAAGTTCCTCCTTGTTGGTGATATGAGAACCAGCAGACCAACCCTCCTTATTGGCTCAGCCTGGAGGAGGTTATCATGGATGCATTTCAGAAACCTCCAGACTGCTGATGTCCAGCTGTGTTGTCCCTCCAGCAGAAAACAAGATGGCAAAAGTTCCCCTTTGAGAACCAGCTATTGTCATTCCTAAAGAGACTGTACCCCTCCATTGCAACACTAGTCATGGGTGCCATCCCACCATGTTTCCCCAATCCCAATAAGATCAAAGCCCTGCATCTGTGCAAGGGTCTTTAACTCATCACATGTGCTCCCCATAACCTCATACATTAGTGTACAAGCATACCAGCGTGCTGAGTTCTTGGACAGGGAACTACTTCTGGGATAGTCAGAAGGATAGCTTTGATAGCCCTCCCAAAACATCCAGGATCCCGGGCCCTAGTGGGCAGAAAAACCTCTCTAGATTTTTGGTTTGGTTGAGAGCTTTCCCCTGCAGCAGGAGGCCACCTGTAACAACAGCTCACCATTACTTCCTGGTAGTCTTGCATGATTTAGAGTAAGGTGAACCAGGTTCTTTACTTGCAGGCACATCTGACATCTCTTCTCCTTTGAGGAGTGTGAGCCTACTTTGCATCTGTAAACCCATAGATGGGGCAAGAGCCTTCCTTTTGTTACCAGAAGCCACCAGATTCCCTCCTTCTCCAGAGGTTGCATTTACCATGATAGTGAGTGTTCTTCAAGCTGTTAGTCTCAGACAAGATGCTGTCTCTCTCCCTTTCACCTTCTTTGATGATGAACCTTGCCATGGGAATTTCATAAGCCTCATAAGAAAGTAAGAGTCCTGCCAAAGCCCCAGTGATCTAGATGCTGTCAGGTATAGTACTAATTACTGCTTTTGTTTTGCCACTTTCAACTCCCTACTACAGCACAAAGTGACTGAAATGAGGTTACATAGACTGACTTTACAAATACTCCTGGAGTTCTGAAAAGCAGCCAGCACCTGGCTGCAGAGGGACCACCACAGAACACAATGGAGATCCTGCACGTACCATAGAAGGTGCTCTCAAAGTATATTTTGAAAACTTGCTTTTGAAGCAGGGGAACTTTTAAAATTTCAGGCAGCCAAATTGTTTAGTAGCTCAAGAGAATGACTGGAAAGCAAGCATGACGCCAAAATACTAAGCAAGTACATATGATACCTCTGTATACAAAAATGACCTTAAAAAAGAGAATACAGCAGTAAAAAAGGAAGATAATTCTGAGCTGTGTAGCAAATTATTTTTAAAAGTCCAGATTAAAAAAATAATTTTAAAAGCTGTGGTGAAGGAATCAAAAAAGGGTGACCTATTCTGATGCAACTGATGCAAAAATGAAGCCTACATTTTACACCATTTGAAGAGAAATGAATTTGATTTGAAGATGTGTGTCAGAAGCTAAGAGGGCTAGTGCAAATACAGTAAGGCCTTAGCCTCCTGGTTCAATAAGAACTTCCTTTTATACAGCTAACTTTTCCTTCAGAATACATCTGCCTTATTGGCTCTCCTTATTCTTGTCTCTGACTTCTGGTTGAATGTGCTACAATATGTTTAAACTACTGTTGATCAGTGGCAATTTTAAAGTAAAAATAAAATGTAGGATTCCCATGCAAGTCACAGACATAATAAGCCAGTAAGTGCTGTAAAATCTTTATGGCTAAGGCCCTTTTCATTAAAATAGTTGAGAATATTTTCTGCAAAGTAAAGGTCTTTGAAATTGTGTTTAAAGTTTTAGTGATCCTGATAGAAAAACCTCCAGGAGAAACGATTACTTCCCTCCCGTGTTCTACAATCATTGTACTAAGAGATCCTTAAATGTCAGATAAAACATTTTCATAAATAATATATACAACTGCATATTTGCCTTAGATATCGCCTTTTAAAATTCTGGTAGTTATTCACCACTTACTGGAGAAAATCATATCTCTTTGAGTAGATGTTTGAGGCTGGTAGGCAGGGGTTTTCTCTGGTTTCAGTTAAACATGTAGTCAAGATATGCTTTCCTATTTGTGCTCACATAGTTTTCGTGTATGTTATCACAGAATACTTTTAAAGCTTAAGCATGAGATGCATACTGCTTTCCTCATTATCAAGCATTACATGATATAGTTTTGTTGACTTGGAGAAAATTATAGAACAATCACATACTACTTAAACCATTCTCTAATTCTTCTATATTCCTGAAGATATATAACCCTATTTAAAAATATTGTGTACTACTCATGGAAGTAAAATAAATCCTTTTCAAAACTTAGACCAATTTTCATATATGAATCTTACTTAATAGAAAACACTAATTTTCCAATCTTTCAAAAGACATCTTGATTAAATATTTTTAACAGTTTAAATAAAGAAAAGCTATTGGTAGATGTAAAATGTGTCTATTTGTCTTAGCCCAGTAAATGACTGTACCTCTTTCAAAAGATAAGCCTTTTCTTTTTCTTCATTTTACTGCATGTGCATCTCAAGACTTATTTTACTCTTACACTATGTAATGAAATACAATGGAGGCAAGTAAAAGTGACTTATAATTGCCACTGATTAAGATCAAGAATGTGGTCAACTGTCTCAGTTTCTAGACAGTAGTTTGTTAAGCCATGGAAATACAACCATATTCAGTCATTGGATCATACCTATATTTGCAAAAAATATACAGCAAAACTTCTACAATAAGTAGAGAAAACCTTCCCTGAGGAAACCCTACATTGTAGGGTTATTTAGTTTAATACTTTAAAAATCAATGTTGAATAATTATTACCAGATTTTTTAAAAAATCCTTCTGGCATGTGGAAAATTAATATAACCTTGCTTATTACACCTTCACTATCACAGAGAGGCATTTGAATTTTGCTTTAATAAAACTGAGTGGTTTCCTTACCACTTAAAGCTTGCTACAGATGAATGTGCTTTCATTAAAAGTCTGTGTGATCAAATTTGTTTAAGTCTGTTCCTCTGATTCTCCATCCTTTTGCGTGAAAAGTTGATGACAGATGGGTAGCTAACAGTGAAAAGCAGTCATAGGACACATTTTAATCAAGCTTGCCATTCCAAGTGAAAAATTCCTGTTACAAAGTTAGTGAAGATCTTCATGTTCACTTACACATGTGGCATAAATTTGCTACACTGGCTGTGTAGCCCAGGGGTGCTATAGAATAAATAAACATAGCCTACGGCTTGCAGACTGCATTTTTTGTTAAGGGAAGAACAAAAAATGTTGAGCTCTTGAATGAAAAAGCTTTCCTGGGAACGTTTTTTCTATCTAAAGCTATCACTGATAGCCACCTGAAGAAAAGATGAAACTCCTAAAACCTTTCCTAGCCCTGTTGTCCTCAGGGTTAATGGGAAGGACTTCAAAGCAAGTTGCTAAGTGATAGCCATATGGAAAGGTTTCTGTAATTCAGAAATCACATGGCAACAAAGTGCACCTTGGCACCAGCAGTTCCAGATGATTAAGTTGGACATAACTTACATCAATAAGTACAAATCTATTGAAGAATGACAGGTACAGTGTGTATAGACTAAATTACAACATTCTTGTAGTTTCAGACTTTATGAAAAGAGTATTTATATAGGAAATGTTCTTTTGAAATGATGCCTGGATACCTCCCCACCCCATCTCCCCCCTTGCAAGTATGTTCCATTGAGGTGACAGGTGCCACACAGCTGATTCTGATAGAGGTAGATCAGTATAGAGATCATTTGGAGATAGATGTCTACAGTGACAATTACATTCACCAGGCAGCAAATTCAGGCACTGAACACTTGTCTGTCCACCCTGCTTAATTGTCAGCTTGCTCCCAGCTGTCATACAGATCATTACAATTAGCTTTCTGATAGACAAGAACTAGTGATGTTTCTGTATTTGGTCTTTAAAAAAATAGAAAAAGAGATAAAAGGGGAAAAAAAAGAACAGCTAGCACTAGCCTGAGCTAGTTTCATTGTTCCTTCCTCCAATAGTGCTGCTATCCTACCCCTATAACACCTGCTGGAGTACCCAGCATGTGCATTTTATTATGCTATAAAAGCATAGCTCTGGTNTAAAAGGGGAAAAAAAAGAAAAGCTAGCACTAGCCTGAGCTAGTTTCATTGTTCCTTCCTTCAATAGTGCTGCTATCCTACCCCTATTAGAGATCATTTGGAGACCAGCATGTGCATTTTATTATGCTATAAAAGCATAGCTCTGGTGGCCTGCAAGACACTTTTCATGCTGTTTCAAGCAATTTGAACTGAAAAAGCACAGGAGTAAAAATTACCATAGGCAGAGTGCCCAGGTGACCAAGAAGGCCAATGGCATTCTGGCTTGTATCAGCAATAGTAGCCAGCAGTACCAGGGCAGGGATTGTCCCTCTGTGCTTGGCACTGGTGAGTTTACACCTCTTGCATCCAGTTCTGGGCCCCTCACTGACAGAAAGAAGTCGAGGTTCTGGAACAAGAGAAAAGTAACAAAGCTGGGAAAGGATTCAGAGCACAGGTCTTGTGGGGTGTGGCTGAGGGAACTGGGATTTTGCCTGGAGAAAAGGAGGGTCTGGTGAGTCCTTATTGTGCTCTACAACTACCTGAAGGGAAGCTATAGGCCTTTGGACACCTCTTCTCCCGATTAACAAGTGATAGGAGAAGAAGAAACAGCCTCAAGTTGCATCACAGGAAGTTTATATTTGATTTTAGAAAAGATGTGTCCACAGATTTCTCTTGTGAAGCAGTGGAAGAAGCTTCCCAGGAAAGTACTTTAGTCATCATCTAGTATCTAGTACAAGCCATTTGGCCTATGGTCCAGGAACTGGCCCTTGAAACCTTGTATTCAACAGTCTGGAAATTACTGTGACAACTTCATGAGACCATTCGTACTGCTTCTGCAAAACTTCTTAGAGGAAAGTCATAGTGTATTTCTGTGAAAGGGGCAATGAAGATTAACTGTAATTTAATTTTTTTCTTCAGAAATTTCCTGGGCTTTTCTCAGACATTAAATAAAGGAAGCTTATTTTTCCCTTCCAGAAAAGAGTGTATTTCTTTCTCCCTTCCTTTAAGGTGTTTTTTCCCCCACCCACTGGCACTAGAACATATAAATCCACCACTGAGTTGTTCTGAAACTGTTTATTCCTCCTATTGTCACTCCCTGTAAAACTCTAGTAAAAGCCCTAGATAGATAAATCCAAAGTACTGGAATTGCTTGAATGCCACTCCATCTTCTTAAAATGATGTTGTGGGTTAACTTTGGAAGGCAACTAAGGCCCACACGGCTCACTCCCACACAGTGTGATGGGGGAGGGAATCAGAAGGGTAAAAGTGAGAAAACTCATGAATCAAGATGAAGAAAATTTCAGAAGGAAAGCAAAACCTGTGCGCTTTAGCATAACAAAAAAAGAAATTACATTGAGACTTCTCATTGACAGGCAGGAGTTTGGCCATTTTTCAGGAAAGCAGGATTTTACTATACATGCACAGTTACTTGCCATCGCTCTGAATGTGCTCCACTGCCTTTTCTTCCTCCACCTTTATAAACTGACCATAACCCCCAACCTCCTCATTGGTGTGGTATAGTGAGAAGCAGAAAGGCCTTGATGCTTTGAGAGCACTGCTCAGCAATAAATCAAACATCTCTGTGCTATCAACATGGTTTCCAGCACATATCCAGAATACAGCACCTTGCAAGCTGATTTAAAGAAAAAGAGCTCCATCTCAGCTAAAACCAGCACAGATAATGTTTTGTTTGTTGTTTTTTGGTGTGTTTGGTTTTTTGGAGGGATTTTTGGGGGGTTTTTGAGCTATATCTTCCATTTCTCATGTATAATTTGTGGTTCAGGAAAAAATATGCATGAACTCTATATAATTCTTATAGCTGTAGAAAGATAGCACATTGGATAAGTTAAAGGTGGCCAGTAAGACATTTTATTAGGCAATGTATGTGGAGTTTATGGGATAGCATTATGGAAAAAAAAATGTAGGTATAATACATGAAAAATGAAACATTGTTCTGTATAATTTAAATAAATGCACATGCTTCTTAGGTTATCTGTGTGAGAACTTGTTTGAACATTTTCAATTAAATGAAATTACACTTTATAGGGAGACAGCAGAAGAAAACAAAATAAAGAAAGAAGAGCTGTGCTACAGCATACCAAACGTCTTTTGAGTAAACAAAGGTGAAATCACTGAAAGTATCCCAGTTGACCTGGTTATGTACACTGTTCTCCAACTACAATCTGAGGTCAAAGAGGATACTATAACCTTCATGTCTGAAGGAAAAAGTTGAAGTAGATTTCACCAGAATGAGGTTGTGACAGAGAGACACATAACAATGTGAAAATAGGCTTAGACCAGGAAGTACAAATTCTCCTTACAAAGTGCAGAAGTTAATATGGCAAAGGAGTACCTATATTTTCCAGAGTTTGTTTGGCTCCTCCAGCTGTTATAAAAGGTCTTTTAAGATCTTTTAAGTTGCTTATAGTCTTTTGAATCCATTCCAGGCTAGGGCAGACAACAGGATAAAACTTATTCTGAAAACGAAAAATGTAAGACTATAGGAAAAGAACAAAAACACAGAGATTGTAAAATCAGACTGAATTGTAGCAGTTCTATATTAGCTGATAATCTGAGCTGAGTAATCATCATCTGAAGTGTTTAACCAGGAACAAGAAAATACTAGAGAAAACACAGAGGTGTCTAAGCACTAACTTTATCCTGCCTGACCCCCAGCTGCCATCCCTGTAGAGCAGTGATCTTCCTGCAGAACTTGATTTACACCCTCTGGCCCCTTTGAGAGCTAAACACCTGAAATGTTTCAGATGCCTCAGTGCCTGCTAAGCGCTTGTTGCTAGGTATTTACACAGCTAAGTCTCTGCCTGGGAGACGTAATTTAGAGAGTAAGACTGTATTGCCAGTAAAATAAGCAGCTTAAAGTGACTTTCTCACTTGTGATTCATGGATCTGATGTTTAATTTAACCTTCTTTAAAAAAAAAAAACGTGATCACCAGCTGGTCTATACCCATATAAATTAAAACTCCATCCCTTACCATATAGCAAATCTTATTTGCTTAAAGTATTTTTGTATCTTTGGTATCATATTTTCTATTGTCTTCCACCAATTTAAGCTTTACTGACTTCAATTAATTATGAGAGAGAGAATAATGCTTGTTTATTGATCATTCTTATTCTCAGTAATTTCTGAGGATTTAGCATCTGAAGTCTCATTAAGTTGTCTAACTCAAGTGTTTTGGGCCATTAAACACAGTCTTGAATATCTTTCTTGGACTTTAGTTGCAAAAGGTAGCATTCATTTTGTCATTCTGGATGAATACTTTGTGTATCATAGGTCATATTTTCATGATGGTTACTAGCTCTGAGGTTTTTGGGAGGAGACAGCTAAGAAATTTCCTAGTTTAATACATCTGAAGAAAACATTTCTTATCTCAATATTAATTTGAAAAAACTTTCCCAATTACATGTCTGTTTATAGTTATGGTAGGACAAGTGGATGTATGTTCATTTCAAAATCTTGATAGCCAAGTGAACTCTGCTTATATTATAGAAGAAATAATGCAGATATCATATTTCAATGACTGGCTTGTATTTGACCTGTGTAGCAGTTTTATAGTCAAAAAAGCTTTCAAAATTAGGCTTAATGATAAGTTCTCACAGGAACATTATTGTGTTTTGTTTCCAGGTTACTGATCAACTTTCCTCACCCATGCCTGACAGCTGGTTCATAACCTGAGTGAGGGTTGTTGTTTGCAAGCCAACTAGTTGTATCTTTGCAAGAAATATTTTAAAGAAAGAGAATAAAATATTGATTGTTTTCACTAAAAAAGGAATTGCAGAGTGTCCTTGAATGCAAATTGCTCTCAAGAATTAAATTAGCAATTCACAAACCCCAAGAAATATTATTTCTGACCTCATTACAATAACAAAGCTATCTAATTCTTCTACAAGTCTCTGTGCCAGAATCTAATTTAGCTGTCTTTAATCTTCAAAGATAAAAAGGTTTAATATTTTAATAAACAGCTTACAAATTATATCAGATAAAGGATTGGCAAGGAATTTTACAATACTCTGTTGATCTGTCTTCCATGCTTTCCCTCTCAGGATAAATCACTTACAGTGCTTATCATAATGTTTTTTCACTTCAGAATACAATATTTACCTGCATTTTGCTCTGCCAGGTTTGTAAAATTTTGCAACAAAACATGTGATTTCTTTTGAATAAGATTACCCTTTTCCTTCCTTCCTTCCTTCCTTCCTTCCTTCCTTCCTTCCTTCCTTCCTTCCTTCCTTCCTTCCTTCCTTCCTGCCTTCCTGCCTTCCTGCCTTCCTG
>VYXF01012352.1:565158-615720 GCA_013397295.1 Polioptila caerulea | reverse complement strand
TTTTTTATTTTTTTTTTTTTTTTAAATTTTTTTTTTTTTTTTTTTTTTTTATGATCTACCTCTTAAAGAAGTAGATTTTTGTTGACTCTTCTACAGAGGCCTTAATCAATGTTTGGAAAATTGTGCCCAGAGAATTATTTGTGGTTCACTGCCAGAATGAAAAGATGTACAGAGTGGAGCTTCATTTTTTTTTTTTTTTTCTTTAACGACAGGGATGATGGAATCGGGAGCATATGATTAAATTTTCAGACAACACATAGCTGGGAGGGACTGTAGGCATACTGGAGGATAGGATGAGAATCAAAAATTATCTTGACAAATTGAAGAAATGGTCTGGAAAAAAAAACAGTTTCAACAGAGATCAGTGTAAGGAACTACATTTAGACAGATATAATTAACAGCATAAGTGGGAAGAAAAACAAATGGTTGTGAAGAAATTAATTCCCTGCCTTTCTAGGGATTAAAGTGGATCATAAACTGAACTTGAATGTGTAAAATCATCCTGCCGTGAATGAAAACAAACATCATATTCAAAGTATAATCAAGAATATAAGTGTGCAAGATGTGCTAAACCTATTTACTCATTTGTGGGGCAACAGGTAAAGTACTATCTGGGCAGGTCACCTTCCAAATACATGTCAGCCAAAGAGAGAAATTTTAAATTAAAGCAATCACAGATTGGAGATCTAAAAAACAAGATCTAAAAGGAAGTATTGAGTAAAGTATAGTGAATAGGATACCATGAAGAGCACACCAAAAATTTCTCTTTTTAAAAGAGGTTATTGCTACAGAAAATACATCATGCTGAGTCCAACAGACCAAGAGGCTGCTGAGGCTGTTACAGCTCCATGCCATAGCAGCATGCAACCAGCAGCAACCCGAGCTTGTGGCCCCAGCAGGCACGCACACACACACACACACACACACACACAGACACACAGAGCACTCCCACAGACAGACAGACAGCAGAAACAGCCTTACACTGCTCCCATCTCTAGCTGAGGAGGGTGGAGATTTGCTACTGAAAATATATTTATACACATGAATATAAATATGTATCTACATATGTATAACATGGACCTTCTTCAGAAGCTGGGCTCTAACACCCAGTTTGTCCAGTAGCTGTGCCTGGATCCCAGTCTCCGGGTTTCTAGCACCTGGGCATACCAGCCCCTGACAGTACAGCCCCTTTCCAGCTGCTGGTGCAAACCATCTTACTCAATACACACACAATCGATATACGAACACCCAGAGCTGGCCGGGACTCCCTTGGGACCCTGTAGTCAAGTGCCCCAGATTCTTGCCCTTACAGACACACACACCTGCAGGTCTTGCTCTTAAAGACTTCAGATCCCATAGTCTCTCTAGAAACTGCAGGCCCTCCTCTGGTTTCCCAAAGTCTGGGAAAGTCCCTTTTCCTTCTCGGGTCTCACTCGTGGAGATATCTCTTCCTTCCGGATCCCCGAAGTGACCTGCTCACTGGCTTATCTGACTGAATTTTTGCTAGTGATCACACACATTCCTACACCAAGGATAACTCCAGGTGCTGCACTGTGGACATATGGGCCTCTGAGCCCCACACCAGGACTGGCACTTGGGTTTCACTCAATTTGGTCTCTCCAGTCCAGTTGCTGGCACCCAGGCCAATGCACCCTCTGACCTGTGGTCCCACACTTATTGCTGGCATTAAGACCCCACATGTACACAGAAAAGAAAGTCTTTCCCACAGAAAAAAAATAGCTACAAATTGTGCTGAGCAAATGCATGGCATGGCCAAAATTATTTTGAGCAGCAAGCTATTTACATGCAACTAGTCTTTTTTCTCTCCATATCCTTATGTTTTCCCAATCTTGTTCCTACTCAGATCATCTGGATTCCCTTCAGTGCTTTTGGTTCTCCCCTTATGAGCTCAGACAATCCCCAAATGCTCTTCCCCTGTGTCCCATAAAGTGTTCTATATACCTAGGCAATCACCCCACTCAGTCCAGAAGGTGCTCCAGAACTGATTCATTGTGATGAGTCCTCACTGTGAATCAATGCTGGAGCATAAGACACATTATGGGATGCAGAAAAAGTGATAAAAAGGGTGCCTGTGGAAAGGAGTCTGAATGCCAGCAACAAGAGTGAGACCATAAGCTAGTGGGTGCATGTGCCTGTGTGCCAGCAACTGGACTGAAGAGACCAGAGTGCTTTCTTGGATAGAATAGTTTCTGAATTACTAGTCTGGATTTTTCATTTATTTTTTGATTCACCATTTGATTATGGTTGTATAATTTGTAACAATCTTAGGACATGTCTCCCATTGGTGAACATCTTGCCTGAAGAATGAAGAGCAGGTGGTCACAGGAAATCTCGGGCTGCAAGCAAAGCCTAGAATATTTGATGGAGATACTAAATTAAAGAGTGAAATATTTGGGATTCTTTCTGAATATGAACAATTGACCAGCAATGAGATGATGGACTTTTAAAAATGCTAGTGGCACTCTTGCGTGTTCAATAATTTTGCACAGTCAAAGCTGTAATGGATTTCAGTAGAATTAGNCTTGGGATTCTTTCTGAATATGAACAATTGACCAGCAATGAGATGAAGGAATTGTAAAAATGCTAGTGGCACTCTTTTGCGTGTTCAATAATTTTGCACAGTCAAAGCTGTAATGGATTTCAGTAGAATTAGTCCCTAGATCTTCAAGGTTCTTTCAGGTTACATATTATGAGGGAAACTTTCAAAAGCAAGTTCGTGCAGTTACTAATGTCAGCACATAACTTTTCTTCAATAGCTTAGTGCTTCTTTTCAGCTCGTTGAACAGACAGTTGTAAAATTTCTGTTTATGTAAACAATACTTACCCAGTTAACAGTCTGCTCATAGTAATAACAATTTGCCCAAATTCTACATTTTCCAACTCCATGGAAATAAATCTAGTGAAATAATTCTGATTAGGTCATCCAGTCTTTTGCTAGTACATGCAAAGTATGCATTAAGTAGTCAACATTAAGAGAAGACATCAGGACAACCACTGAAAAAGCTTGGGAAAAAATCATTATCTGTGGTAGTCATTCATGGAATTATGGGTTTTTTTCCTAATTAAAGTAAAAAAATAATACAATCTGGTTAAGTTTGGGTTTTTTTGTTGTTTTTTTTCATTGCACTTTTACATAATTAGCATTATAAATAGTTATAAGAACAAAATAATCTTTCCCATAACTTTTCTTTACTTTGGTTAGATGTAATACTTGTTTAGAATGTTAATCATTGCATAATTTTTCTGCATATGAAACAGAAATATTTATAGTTTGAGGATGACCTAACAGTAAGAGATGGAATCTTCTGTGATCATTGATTTCATTTCTGAATTCTGCAGATTAATGACATTAGAGCATTTACTTCAGATTCCCTTCATGTGATGAAAATTTATTAGTATTTACCAATGTTGGTGTGCAGCAAAATTATCTAATTTTTATTTAATGCTTTGAGATTGTGTCATGGTGCATGCTGTTTAGTAAGTTCTTTAGTTTTTACAAGAGACAAATTACTTTTTATTGTATTTATGAAATCTGTTCCAACAGTTTGAGATTTGTACTGGTCCACTGAAAAGAATGCAAGTACAGACAAAGCTGTAGATTTTTATGTACATGTAATTGAAAATTATTGTGAATTTCATAAAGGTTGCTTTAATCAGCAACAGATGTTTCACCTGTCTAGTGCTCTTAACAGAGACCTTCATTTAATGTTCTCTAGAAACAGAAAACTGCAGAGAACTGATTAATAAAGTTTCAGTTTGAGTTCCTAGAAATTATCATTTAATATTTTGTTATAATCTAAATTACTACAAGTAATTTAAAAATTCAGAGTATGTAATAAAGTGACTGATCACTCTTATTTTCACCCCTTTCTCCAGGAAAACCATTGACCATCAAGCTGAAGAAAGAACAGGATGCGAAATGATTAATCACTGAGTTTAGAAACACTTAAGTAACCTTAAATAAATACCATTGCTGTTCTATGCATGAAAATACTGCTGGTTTTTTGTACAAAGGACAGTCTAAAATCTAGGTACTCTAAAGGAACCACACAAGACCAGGATGTACCTAAATACTTGAAAAAATATGCCAAGATATAATGCTTTGTTTTCCATAATAAACCAATATATAGAAAATTGAAAAAAAAAAAAAAAAGAAAAGAAACAAGGAGATAAAGAAGTTAATTAAGAATTAATTAAAGAACTTAATTTACATTTACCATATGAGTTTGTGGTAACATTGCCTATTATTAATAGAAAAAAATTGAAAATCATTCTAAGCAACAGGAAAGAAAATCTAACCTTTATCAGGACCATTTCATTATTTATGTAAATTAAGCATCTAGCTAAAGAAGTTCACAGGACATGAAAGAGTTGATTCAAGACACACAGGAAAAATGACCTGTCATGTTTTAGCAACATAGTAATTTTAATAATTGCAAAATATCATTAACAAAAAGTTGTTTGGTGCTGGTTCCTTTTTTGATCATTCTGCCAAAAAATTGAAAGGTAATAAATTCTCTGTGTCTACCAGCAAAAAAAAGAAAAAAAAAAAAAAAGGCAGAAAGCCATAAGCTAAAATGTCAGCTGATCCAGACTTGGGGCAGAACGGTTTGACTGCATAACCCTATGAGGTTCCTCCCAGTCATATTTCATATGAGTACATAATTAGAAATTGGCAAATGTTTTGAAAAATGCTTAGCTGAAGTAAACAGAGCAGTCATGTATCTTCCATTGTGTGTCCCTGGAGCTGTGTGCATTTGTGGTAGTTCTGTGACACAGAACAGTCTTGCACCTGCCCAGCTTTTTTTCTCTTACTGATGTCAAAGTGCATTATAAAGAGAGCCAAATATGTTGTCCTGATTTCTCAGACTGTCTGACAGAGTCAATTAAAGGTTAATAGAGTTCTCCTAGGTCTGGCAGGAAGCTAGTGGCATAGGAATATAACCAAAATTGGATGATTCCCAGTTTAAACATAAGCATATCATACCTAGCGGTAATCACAGTACTTTGAAAAGTTGCACATACCTCATGTATATATTTAGTCACTGGAAAAAATGTAACTGACATATTGGTATGGCATATTGGAATATTTAAGTTTGTCCAGTCACAGAGTGTTTAGACTGGACCTTAAATATCACCTACATTCAAATTTATCTATTTTTCCAAAGTTTTTGGAGCTATGCTGAATCCAAAAAATGTCTCAAAAAGGAAGAAAGATCACAGCAGTTTCCTCCAATATGTTTTTTTCCTTTCTATTATTCCAAAGAAAGAAAGATATGGAGAGTTCTCCATACTTAATATGCTTGTCTGTGTCGTTGTCTTGTATGTGTTGTGATTTTTTTATTATTTTGTTATTTCCACGCAACATAACTAACCTCATCTTTTACTGTGATTTCTTTAGTTAAGTGGTACAATCTGTAGGGAAAACTTTCATAGCAGCTGTTCCCCTCCATAAAGCAAGATTCACATCTTGAAGCTTGTCTTCCAGAGACTAAATAGGAAGAGCTTGTGAGGCATTTCTCTTATCATTGTTATATATTTATAGATGCATTTTGATGGTATGTTTATGCCACAATACCTATATATTTAAAGAACATCCTTAAAAAAAGAAGAAAAATACCCCACAATTCAAGATTTTTAGAAGTATTTACATACTATCATGACTAGAAATTCTACTGATTTTAGTGTCATAAAAATATGATGTGCTTTATATCTTTGGATATTCCTAATTTCAAAGACTTTGCAATGTAAGTGATTTTGCAAAGTCACTTTTGGCAGGCTGCACACCCTGCTGGTGTAGGTGTAGCCTCCGTGGACCAAAGCCCCTGATTCCATTTTCTGCCTCACAATGAATATCTCTAAAAGCATGTTTGAGACATATTGGAGATTACTTAAATTCTAACCCTTATTTCTTCTGCTGAAACTAAAAAGAAAATGGAACGCCTAAATAATATTAAATTGACATTACTTTGGAGACATGGATGTCTTTTCATCTTTTGATGGAGGCTGCATCTGATTGTATGTTTACCCACGCAAACAAGCATTTGGGAAACCAAGAATATTAAAAGACCAACAGGAGTTTCATAAGAATTACAGCGTCAGAAATTTGAGCCTCAGGATGACAGCCTAGAGTCCTTACCAGCATCCTTGCTTTGTATGTGGTGTCAGAATCTGATTTCATTTGAATTTATAATAAAAAAAGGTTTCACTGAGTGTTTTGCTTTGTACAGGAAAGAGCAAATGTAAGATAATACAAGTAAGAAATGGACGACAAACCTTTCATTTCAGACAAGGAAAAATAAGCTAGGTAGACTACAGTCAACAACAACCACAAAACTGTAGTAAACAAGCTGTGGGATCTGACAGATGGTGCAAAACATTTTGTATGCCCTGGCATGAAATGCTTTTTTCCTTCTTGGATAAATTGTAGTGTTTTTATTTCTGTGGGGGAAACCTAATCATAACACAAAATATCCAATTCCTGGAATAATAATTTTGGATATAAAAGATTCAAATTCATGTTCCTTGTCCACATTAAGCCAAAAATAGCTTTAGCTGTTCCCTTTTGTTTCCCTGTACTTCATCAGACTACTGCTGAATCCTCAGTACTTTGTCAGACTACTGGCTATTTTAACCCTCTTAATCTAGTTTTGTTCAGAAATTCTTTTTGCAACTCTACAATGTAACTTTCCCTAATTCCATTTCTGTTGAAATTAATACATTGTGTTTCAATACCATAATCACACTTCTGTGAAGAATTTTTTTTTATTGACTAAAGTTATAAATTTATCTCAAAATACTTATTTCAATACATTTCTCTCTTGTTCACCTTCCTTTTTTTTAGTCATATATTCTGTTTTTTTAGTCATACAAAAAAGAATTGACAAATATTTAAGCAGTATAGATAAATGAATAGAATGAAAGTAGAGTTCAGACTTTTTTGTGCTGAAAACAGAAATAGTTAATGACTTGGAATACTGATGAAACAGTGTCAAAAAATCTTCAAAAATTTAACAGGATAATCAAGTAATTATAATTCTGTGTTAAGAAGAGTCTTGACAATGCCTGTTATAATACAAAGAACATCACAAAATCACATGCCATCTTTATGTGTGTTTGCTTTTATATGTGTGCTTGGGTGCATATCATGAGAAAAATAATATTACTTTGGAGACAAGAGCTGCTAAATGAAGGAAATATTGAATTAAGCAATGGTCAGTCCTTCAATTTATTTTTAAAGAGAAATTGTGCCAAGTGGCAAACAACGCAGATTGAAGGTCATAACTGTAATGACATGTCTGTGAGAAAAGCACTACATTTACTTTTCCTTTCTACTAGTGTTTCTAACAGCCAATGTTGTTGCAAAGTAATATTTATGGTGTCAAACTCTGTCTCTTCTATTCCTTCATTCATTATTGCCACTCACTGTCATTACTTTCTTTTTTCCTCCAGCAGCACTAACCTTGTCTCTGTCTGTAAAAGCACAGACTAGTTTAGCTTGTAGCCAATAATGAGTAGTTTCAGTGCACCCTTGGAGTTTAGATCATTATCTAGCACATATTTCCCATTCCTCTGCTTTAATTTTCAAGGTATTTGAGTACATTATTCTCTGACATTTTACTTCCAGTGCAAGAGTATCATCCTCTATAGACCTCCTTCCTGAATGTAATAATGTAACTTTTTCCAAAAAAAAAGTTTAAATAAATTTCAGCAAATCTAGGTTGCCAAGTCCATATGATCCCTTAAAGCCTGAAAATGCATCAGTGCTGTTTTCTGACCATTTTTACAGGTTTCTTATAATTTCTAACCTCTCAAGAAAGAGTATACAATTTCTTTCCAGAATCAGTATCAATTTTTCTGATTTCACATAATAAACTTTGTCCCATAACCACTTACCTTGTTTATGCACTCCTGGCATTATACTTATTGATATCACCTTTTCAGTTCCACTGTTTAATTTCTCTGAACTTCATCCTTTTCTGCCAGAAGGCACTGAATAATTTTCTACTTTTTAAACATTATCTTCAACCTTGCCTCCTCTGAGATTTTGTTGTGCTTTATCTGTAGAACTGTTTCATTACATTTGTCTTATTTTTTGCTTTTGCTTTTCCTTTTTTTTTTTTTTTTTTTCCCCACTGTGATTGGAAGCATCTAACACAACTGGCTAAAACTGTGCCATCAACCACAGCAGCAAATATTGGGCAAGTTTCTCACACAGTTATACATGTGCATGTATTTTGTATTAAGACTAGATCTCCTTCAATTTGTTCAGTATTCTGAGACCCATTATTTTCTGTCACAACAAATTTGTGCATTTCTTCATGATGATCCTTCAAGATACCTGGATGTATTTTCCTCAGTGTCAACTACTCGCCTGTCAGTATGAATATTTTTCATCAGGTGTGTACATTTCACTTTGAAAAGCATGTCAAAGCTTGTGAAATTTATTTTTGGATCATGAGCTTTGTCTTTCACTGTGGCTAAACTTTATTTAGTGATGCCAAAAGAAAATCAAAGAAATAAAATAATAAAAATATCCAGTCATGTTCAAATCACTGTAAGTGATTATTAGTTCTAATCACGTTCATTTTTCCTTGGAATTTAATTTTAGTGGATGGTTACTACTAAGAATTATGACTTAAATTTCATATGTTGGATATCCAACAGCAAGAAATAGATTATACATACATATTGATGAAATTCAAAATAATGAATAAACACTGACTGAAGACACCTGTCAGTCTTGGGTCATTTAAAGGCTAATAGTTGCCAGGAGCCAGTGCTACAGCTAGATGTCAAAATAGAACAGTTGAGTATAAAGCCACCTTCTTTCCTGGATAGCCACCACTACATGTGAAATATGTAAAAAGTTAGCTAATTGAAAATTGCATGTGTTTGTTCCCTTCTTAGGGTATTGCTTATCACAGGTTAACCAATTTACCTCTTACTGTATGCAGAGATTGGCCCTCACTTGCTACCACTCTTTACATCAATTCTACTTTTTTTTTACTAAAAATTTATGCATTTCCTTATAAAAACTGGCTCCATATAACTACTATTTATAAAGTTTGCTTTTGTGATTGTTAGTTTCTCTCTCACACTAGCTACTCTTCTTTTTTTTAAGAAAAAAAAATCAATCTTTAAAAAAATCTTTGTTCTTTGGTATCTTCATGCTCCCTGAAATTTATTTCCTCAGTGCTATCCAATTTAAAAGTAGATACTTTTCTTCTGAGCTTATGATGTGCCTACTGTGATAAAAATAATCCCACTCTAGTTCTATGAATAAACATCTAGCCGATTTCTTCTACTTATCTTTTGCAATCTGTGAGAAAGATTGAGAAAAAAACCTAAATGACAGGTCTATGAAGAAAATCATCATAAAAAATTAGCCTCCTCAAAAATTTATCCAAATGTTCTGTTTGCAGGGTGCTGTACTCAACTGAAACCTCACACAGATGAGGTGAGCAAAGCACCAGTGTCTTCAGCTGTGAAACAAAACCCCAGAGCATTGCTCAGTTAGGATTCATTAAAGTGGTGCTAGCAGAGATTGATTCAGTGTGGCTGAAAATATGTCTGGAGGCTGAAACTTTGCAGAATTTTTTCTGTACATTAGTTTGTATTATGATTCTCTTAGAAATTTTAAAATTCTAAGTTTTGGGAAGGGCTTTTTTTTTGAACAGGAGTTCACAGCACTCAATCTCTGGACCAGACAAATGTGTTTTCCTTTTTGTGTCTTTGAATGATTTTTTAAGGATACAGACAGGACAAGCAAGGGACACCAACATCATTTGGCTTGTTCTGTAGCTTGCAGTATGAATGACTCCTCAAAAATTGGAGCAGTCAATAGTATTTAATAATGTGTTTGTGGCATTTAAGTTCTCCCATTCTCCTATTGAAAGGAATCCTATATAAGCTTCAGTGTTCTTCCCCTGTGTAAGAAATGTGCTATGAGTTGTATGTTGTTTCAGTTGCACACTTTGCTTTATTTCATTATAGTGCAGCATATGAGAAGAATTTTGAATCACATTCATGAACAGTTTTCTTCTCCCAAAACCCATCTTTCAGATGCATAAGAAAGAAAAGCATATTCCACTTCACAAGGGATAGGGAAAATATTCTTTCTCTTCTTATTCCAAGCCTAATAGTTCGAAATGTCTTTCCAGCAGGATTCAGGTATCTAACACAATATTTTTCTAGTGGTCTGTAGTGCTACCTCTTATTTGTTTTAAGTTTCTCCAGTACTACATATAAGAAATTTAGTATTTCAGGTTTTAAGCTGTAGTGGGTTGGCCCTGGTTGGATGCCAGGCCCCCACCAAAGCTGCTCTATAACTCCCCTCCACAAGTAGGCAGAGGAGAGAAAATGCGACAGAAGTTTCCTGTGTTGACAGAGAGAAATCACTCACTGAATAAAGTCCGAAACAGACTCAACAATGTGAGTCCACCCCATGGGCAAAGCTCTCCACAAACTGCCCCAGTGTGTCACTCTTCCATGGGGTGCAGCCCTCCAAGCACAATCTGCTCCAGTGTGAGTTCCCCACAGGATAACAGGTCCTACCAGCAAAACTACATCTGCATGGGCTCCTCTCTCCATGAGTCCACAGATCCTGGCCAGGAGCCTGCCCTAGCACAGGCTTCCCATGATTTCAGACCCTCCTCTCAGGCACCCACCTGCTCTGGCATGGAGCTGCAGGTGGATCTCTGCACCCCCCTGGCCCTCCCTGGGCTGCAGGGGCACAGCTGCCTCACCATGGGCTGCACCCCGGGCTGCAGGGGAATCTCAGCTCCAACACCTGGAGCATCTCCTGCCCCTCCCTCTGCACTGACCTTGGTCTCTGCAGAGCTGTTCCTCTCACATATATTCACCCCACATTTCTTTGGCTGCAANCAGGATAACAGGTCCTACCAGCAAAACTGCATCTGCATGGGCTCCTCTCTCCATGAGTCCACAGATCCTGGCCAGGAGCCTGCCCTAGCACAGGCTTCCCATGATTTCAGACCCTCCTCTCAGGCACCCACCTGCTCTGGCATGGAGCTGCAGGTGGATCTCTGCACCCCCATCCTCCCTGGGCTGCAGGGGCACAGCTGCCTCACCATGAGCTGCACCCTGGGCTGCAGGGGAATCTCAGCTCCAACACCTGGAGCATCTCCTGCCCCTCCCTCTGCACTGACCTTGGTCTCTGCAGAGCTGTTCCTCTCATATATATTCACCCCACATTTCTTTGGCTGCAATTGAAGCTGTGCAATACCTTTTTTCCTTCTAAAGCATGATATTGCCGAGGTGTTAACACCATTTCTAATTGGCCCAGCCTTGGGCAGAAGCACATCTGTCCTGGAGCTGGCTGGCATTGGCTCTGCTGGACATGGAGGAATCTTCTGGTGGCTTTTTACAGAAGTCCCCCATGTAGTTTCCCCACTACCAAAGCCACACAAACCCAATACATAAGCCTATTTTCCCATATATCAATGCTCACACATAGTTCTTTTTAGAAAGTAATTTCCATGTGATTTTTTTTTTGTTCATTGAGGTTTTTATATTGTTTTTCAATCTCTTCTTTCTCTTGCACACTTAGTACTTTCATGTTATTTTTTCTTAATATTAAATGGGATTTTATTTCAGGGAAGCTTATGTATAATTATCTCTGTTTTCTGTGTAAGGAAAGCATTCATTAAAAATTGGAAAAATAAAGCTGCTCAGTGAATAATTATGTGTATACTATGAAGTGGATGTGGTTGTGCTCCACCAGTGTGATGCTTTTATTGTTCACCCTTGGGGACCTACAAGAGTGAGCAGAAGCCTCTCTATTCTTTTCTTAGGATTATTTCAAGGAAAAGCAAAGGTACATCACTGAGACTGACATAGCCCAATATGAAGTATGGCTGGCTCATATATGAGATTTTGAGACAAAAATTGAAGTTTCAAACATGGAATGCTGTGCCATGCACACAAGAATTTCAGAAACAAGAGGCAAATAGAATTTTCTGGTGCTCATTCAAATCCAGTTCCTCTTGCCAGTTTTCACCAGTAGAAGCTGCTTCTCTGTTGTAGGAGTTTGTTTGATGAGTTTTATATTGGTAAATTTTAATGTTGTTTGTTAACTGTTTCAACAGCCTCCTTAAAGAGGCTGTGTAATGCTTTCCAGGCATAGTTCAGCTTCTCATGTTATCACTGTAATGACTCATCCAGTTTTCTAATATAAAACCAATTCTGGCTTGCAACAGATCTCTACTAGATGAGGGGAAATTTAGGAGTTTGCAACTAAATGAAAGTACTATTTCAAGGTTAGTATTCATGCTGCCTGACCTTGGGCCACTTAATGATTAGTAAGACAAATACATCATTATTCTGTGTGTCCTGCTCCCAAACTATATCACATCAGGAAGATATAAGAGGTGATTTTTTAATTGCCCATTTTCTGATATTTACTCCATAGAATAGATCTGTTCAGTCTGTGGCTGTTTGGTTTTTTCCTTATGTTGCTGTGGTTAGACAGTGAAGAACCACACAGATGCTTCATCATTTCCCCTCAGTGCAATATAGGAAGGAAGAACTAATATACATATTCAATAAAAAGAAGTTTCACACTTGAAGGCAGACATTTCCCTCTATTCTTTCTCTCTTTCATCCTGAAATATTAGTGATTCCCATTCTAGATTAAATACATTTTTAAATTAAATGAGCCCTCACCTTCTTTCATAATTCCCTAAGTCAGCTCAAGACAAGAGTGTTTTGTAAATATTCTTAGAGGAATCAATAATAAATATTTTCTTATTTTTTTTTTTAATTTCAATTTTCAGAAAATTTCAAATGAATTTTTCAAAAGCTAGTTGCACCAGTCAGTTCAAAACTTTTAGTATGTGATGAATCAAAGAGGGAAACACCTGTTTCTCTAACTGAAGCCAACTGTAGAAAGGTTAAGGTAACTAAAATTAGTGAATAATTTTGTAATTAGGGGTTAAAAATAATTTTCTGTTCTCACAGAATTTCTTTTACATGTTCTTTTCTTCTCTTCTCTTCCTCAGGTCCTCCCCAGACATAATAAAGCTTAAGGATCCTAAGCCCTTAAGGGGCTGTTTATGTTTTATTCTCTATAATACGGCTCTGTGAGGGACTAAGGATTTCCACTAAGCCTTCCAAGTCTGGGGCTCCTGCCCTCTAGAATTTATTTTCACTTAAAAATTGACAGAAAAAGCAAGAGGCCAAATTTACTGCAACTTTATTCAGAGCAGATGGGAGCAGATGAAACTATAAACAGCAAAATAGCTGAGCATGGAAGTTAACTAAAACACTAAGTGAAGCTGTTAAATCTGACACAGGACTAAAGATACACTTCAGAAAACATTGTTGCTGAATTAAGCACTGACAGAAAGTAGAAGCTGATTTCATAGGACAATGAAAACCAAAAAAGTTTTTTAAAAGTTTAAAAAAGATATTAAGAAATAATCAGTGTTAATTTAGAAAAGCATCAGATTAGTTGGTCTAATGAGCCTTAGAAACTGCCAGTATAATGTGCTCTTGATTTCCATCATAAAAGAAAATGTGTAAATTTTGCCCTTGGTGAGTAAACCACTTTTGAACAAGAAGAAATTGTTTCCTTTTAGGGCCCATAAACCTGCCTCTGATTTTATCTGCATAAAACTATAAATCATAAAAAGACCAGCTATGAGGGGAGATATTGTTGGAAGTATTTTCAATAATCACAGTATTATAGAATCATAGAATAGCTTGAGTTAGAAGTGACCTGAAAGGTTTTCTAGTTTCAAACCCTCTGCCATGGACAGGGACACCTTCCACTATACCAGGTGACTCAAAACCCCATCCAAACTGGCCTTTAGTACTTCGAGTGTAGGACAGTCACAACTTCTCTGGGCAACCTGTGCCAGTGTCTCACCACACTCGGAGTAAAGAATTTTTTCCTAATATCTAGTCTAAATTTCCAAAAATCTAGTCTCTTTCAGTTTAAAACCATTCCCCTTGTCCTGTGACGTGTGCTCATGTCCCTCTTCTTTCCTGTAGTCATCCTTTAGGTACTGGAAGGCTGCAATAAGGTCTTCCTGGAGCCCACTCTTTTCCAGGCTGAACAATCTTGTCTCTCTCTAAAGGTGTTCCAGCCTTCTAACCATCTTTGTGGCCCTCCTCCAGACTCACTCTGGGTCCATACTCACAAGAGAAGGCTGGAGGAGCAGAATCAACTCCCTAACCCTGTTGGCTATGCTACTTTTGACACAGTGTTTTTCTTTCTGAGCTGCAAATGCTCATTGACAGCTCTTGTTGAGATTCTCATCAGCCAACACACCTAAATCTCTCTCCTCAGAGCTGCTCTTAATCCAGTCTCTACTCTCTCTGTACTTGTGTTTGCAATTGCCCCAACCCTTCTGCAGGACCTTGCACTTGACTTTGTCGAACTTGATGAGGTTTGCACAGAATTACATCTCAAGGCTGTTCCTTTGGATGACATCCCATTCCTCCAGCATGACTGCACCACACAGCTTGGTGCTATCAGCAAACTTGATAAGGGTACACTCAATCCCACAGTACATGTCATAAACAGATACTAAACAGCACCAATCCTAATACTGATCCCTGTGGAACCTCACTCATCACTGCTCTCCACTTGGAGATTGAATCATTCACCACAACTCCCTGAGTACAACCATCCAACCAATTCCTTACCTGCTGAGCATTCCATCCAGGTCTCTCCTGTTTAGAGACAATGATCTCATGTGGGAGAGTGTAAAATACTTTGCACAAGTCCAGGTAGATGGTGTCACTGTTCCTTTATCTACCAAACATGTAACCCCAACACAGAAGGTCACCAAATTTATCAAATACAATTTGCCCGTATTGAAACCGTCTTGGTTGCCACAGATCACCTCCTATTTTTAGGCCTTTTCATACCTTAGAATCACTTCCAGGAGGATCTGTTCCTGGATCTTGCTAGACACCAAGGTCAGACTGACTTTTCTTTTCCTGGGATGTCCTTTTTTCCCCTTTTTAAAAATGGGGCTTATGTTTCCCCTTTTTCAATCACTGCGAACCCCACCAGACATCCATGACCTCTCAAATACAATGGTTTGTGTCTGAGTCACTTATCCGTCAGTTCCTCTGCACCCATAGATGCTTCTCATCAAGTCCCATGGACTTATGCATTTTCAGGATTTTCGATGTTATTGAAACTGATCTCTTCCTACAGCAGGGAATTTTTCAGTTGCCCAGTCCCTGCCTTTGCCTTCTGTGACCTGGGTGGTGTGGTTGGAGCACATGCCAGTGAAGACTGAGGCTAAAAATTTGTTAAATACCTCAGACTTGTTCATATCCCTTCTACCCAGGTCTTCTATTTCCCCCTAGAAAGGGCCCGTATTTCCTTAGTCTTCATTTTATCGCCAATTTAGCTATAGAAGCTTTTCTTGTCACCCTTGAATTCCCTGTCCAGATTTAATGATATGAACACTTTCCTTTCCTAACACGTTCCCTGGTGCTTGGACAATCAGTCTGTTTTCTTCCCAGGTTAGCTGTCCTTGTTTCAACCCTCTTTGGGCTTCATTTTATGTTTCAGTTTTATGTCCAGAAGCTTCTTTTTTCATCCATGCAGGCCTCCTGACATTTTTTTCCTGTTTTCGTCTTTGCTGGCATGCATTACTCCTGACCTTGGAGGAAGTGATTCTTGAATATTAACCACCTTTCTTGGGTTTCTCTTCCCTCCAGGGCTTTATCAAATGATAGTCTACCAAGCAGATCCCTGCCTGAAGTTCAGGGTAGAAAGCTTGCTGTGCACTGTCTTGACTAATCTTTTTCAAACTCCTTCCCTTTGACCAGAAGAATTGATGAAAAAAAACCTCCTGTGCTCCAGAGATCCTTACAACCTGTCCAAGGACTCTCTAATCCTTCTTGGTCCTCTTCAGACTGCTCCTGTCTATCACTGGTGTCCACAAGGAACAACAGTAGCAGGGAATAGTGGACAGTACAAGGCTTGGTGTTCTCCCAGTGACACCCGTGATACGAGCCTACAGCGAGCAGCAAGCCTCTTTAGAGAGTGTGTCAGGCTCCCAGAAGGGAGCTGCCCACTGCCACCACCCAGCATCTGCTGGATGAGCTACCAGCTCCTGGGAGGTCTCTGCACTCTCTTGGGGCTTTCTGATTTCGGGTATGCTGAGATCCCCCACTTCACTGCGGAATTCTCCTGAAGACAAGATTGTCACCTTGACAAGTGAATTAATGACTAAAATACCTTCTCTTTTAAGAAGGTTACTAGTTGCTGTGGTAGTCACAACTGGCAACAGTCTCTGCGTTAAGGGCATTATAGCACAAAACCTGGTTCAGGTACAGTTTGGTTTGCTCCTGGCATGCTAATTAAAATGGTTCAAGGCTGGCTGCTTATTTACACATCTATCCCCCTGCCTCTCTCTATTTCTGAAAGCCAGGTTGTCATGGTTTAATGATAGGTGTCTGCTAAGGAAGGCAGGAGCCTTCCTTGGAATAAAGGATGTAAACCCCCTCCCTCCAAATTATTTTAATTTTGGATTTAAGGGGACTCTCAGGCAAAGATATGGGAATAAGAATAACAGTTCTTTATTTTGGAGAACTAAAATAAAACAAGCATGCAGTATTATAAAACAAACAAACCCACTGACAGAGTCAGAATACAACCTGACACCCTGTTGGTTAGGTAGCNGGAGCATTTCCCAGTGGGGTGATGTAAGTTTATCCGTGAGACTCAATGGCCAATAAGGAGAAGATCTCTCCCTGGAGGGAGGATGGGTCATGGAAGAGATAAAGAAACTGCTCTCACTGGTTTCTTATCAGCTGGCCTATTGATAGAAGATTACACCACCACCACCCCCCACCAGGTCTAACAAATGGGGATAGAATAACATACTTTTTTTGGGTTCCATTTTGCACTGCAGCCCATGACACAGGTTGACTTCCTGTGTCTTGAATCAAGACTGGAGTAGGTGAAAGCTTCTATAATCTGTCATTAACCTATGCATGCCTTGAATTAGTAATGATGCCTTTATCAGCAGTAAGACAGTGGTGTCCAATTTCTTTCAATTATTTCCCATTTCAAGTATATTATGAAGAAAAATTGTTATCTCAATTGTTGTTGTACATATTTATTGTTAGTTTCCTATGACTTTTAAAGTGATGGCACCTGTATTTCTGACATAATTAATAATTGATTGTAATCTGTTTACAGTTGAGTGACTTTATAATTCCTTAAAGTGATCATATGTATTGGGTTTATGTGGCAAGGTTTAGGTAGTGAGGGGGCTACAGGTGTGGCTGCTGCAAGAAGCTGCCAGAAGTTTCCCGTGTGTGACGGAGCCAATGCCAGCTTGCTCCAAGACAGACCCACTGCTGGCCAATATGAAGTCCATCAATGATGGTGGTAGCTCTCCTTGGATAACATAGTCAAGGAGGAGAAAAACTCAACTGGGCAGCTTCAGGCAAAGAGAGAAGTGAGAATATAAGAGAAAACAGCTCTGTAGACCCCAAGGTCAGTGAAAGAAGAGCAGGAGGTGTTTCAGGTGCAGGAGAAGAGATTTTCCTGCAGGCTGTGGTAAACAGCATGGTGGGGCAGGGGGGCCCNAGTCAAGGAGGAGAAAAACTCAACTGGGCAGCTTCAGCAAAGAGAGAAGTGAGAATATAAGAGAAAACAGCTCTGTAGACCCCAAGGTCAGTGAAAGAAGAGCAGGAGGTGTTTCAGGTGCAGGAGAAGAGATTTTCCTGCAGGCTGTGGTAAACAGCATGGTGGGGCAGGGGGGCCCCTGCAGCCCATGGAGGTCCAAGGTGGAGCAATCTCTCTACAGCCCCTGGAGGATTCCACACCAGAGCATGGATCCCTGAAGGACACTTTGAATTCATGTGAAGCCCATACTGCAGCAGGTTCCTGGCAGAACCTGTGGTCCTTTGGAGAGGGCAGCTCATTTTGGTGAGAAGTTCTGGCCCAGTGAAGGTCACATGCTGGAGCACTCTGTTCCTGAAGGAATGCAGCCCATGGGAAGGATCCATGCTGGAGCATCTGATGAAGAACTGTAGCTTGTGGAAGAACTCATGTTGGGGAATTTTATGCAGGACTGTGTCCTGTGGCAGGGGAAGAGTGTGAGGAGTCCTCCCCCTGCAGAGGTAAGAGCAACAGAGACAATATGTGGTGAATTGACCAGTACTCCCACTTCCACTGTGCCTCTGGCCGGAAAGGATTCATGAGTGAGGTTGAGCCTGGGAAGAAGGGAATAGGGGAAGGTTTTTAAGAGTCAGTTTTTATTTTTCATTACCCTACTCTGAGTGTATTAGCAATAAATTAAACTAATTGCCCCAAGTTGAGTCTGTGTTGGCCATAATGGTAGCTGGTGAGTGGTCTCTTCTTGTTCTTGTCTTGAATCACCAGCCTTCTCTTATATTATTCTCACCCCCATCCAGCTGAGGAAGGGAGAGATAGACCCACTTTACTGGACACCTGACATCCACCCAGGGTCAACCTAACACATCATATAATTTTGATAAAAATAAAACCCATGAAAAAGATAAATAGATGTAAATTTTATGAGGACAAGAAGGGCATTCTAAATTTCAATCATTCTCTGTGAAATACTCAAAATATATTTATACAAAGATGAGGTCATTTTGAAATAAAGCTTCTTGGCTTTGGAATAGGCATACAGAGGAGGAAGAAGTTAATTTGATGTGTCCCTGCAGTTTCAGTTATGAAAAAATAATTATGATGGGGTGACAGTAATTAACATCATCACGTGAAGAAATGACACCATCCATGTTCTCTTTTAGGGAATATAAAATGGATTGTTGATTGTAAAGCTAAGAGGCAGATCAGAGTATGGAGGCAATGGTACTTCTGTTAGAGAAATTTTAAATCCCAGAGATCTCAAAAATAAAAGCTAGCAGAATAGAAACTGCAGATTGTTTAGTCACAGGAACATATGGCATCATGCAAAATACTGAAACTGAATGATTAAACAGACAGACTGAACATTTATATGCACAGCACAGAGCTTGTAGTCTATTTAAAGTCAAAGATAAGTACTAATTCTAAAAGCTAATGAAATCAGAAGATCATTTCTGGAAGCAATAGGCACAATTTTATGATGTTGAGTACCTTGATTACCTCAATTAGTTGCATAACATGGATTTACCAGACTTTGCTTGCGAGAGTCATTTTTGGCTAGCAGAATGTGCAAAGGTAGTTGAGTGTGTGTGTGTCTATGTGCATGTGTCCTTAACATTACGCCCAACAGTATACTTTTAAATGTATATATATATGGAAAAAAAAAAATAAAAAAATTCTTTATCCTTGAAGACTGGTGTCTGCAATGCTGGTGTTAAAACATGAAAAGTGCCTGATTCCAGCAGAGCTACTAGAACTCTGTATAGAAATTGGAATTTATTTTTCTCCATGGTATCTGAATAAATCATACAAGGACCAATATTTTCTGCAATAAATAAATACCTGAAATACACTGCATGGGACAAGAGATGCTCAGATAGTACAGACTTGTCAGAAAACTATGAATGCTTTCTAGTCTTTAACATAGTCATAATCTGTGCTAGAACTAATTTTTCCTTTGTTTCCTCTAAGTTTTTTCTATCACAGGGCATAGGAAGTCAGAAAAACAATGAGTCTGTCTGCTTCAGTATGTGTGAAATGTATGAAAATTATTATTAATTAAAAACAGATCTAATTTATTTGCTTTTAGATGAAGATTTGACTCTCCTGAAGCCAAAGAAAATTGATTTTATCCTCTCGGTTTTTTGTTCAGGTGATATGTTTTCTTAAGAACTTTTAAAGAATATTATTACTTGTACTGCCTTTTGGAAATTTATAAACTATAGGTGTACAGACTTAGATATAGGCTGTTTGTTGCAGTGACTGCTTGCATATATACCATGTGTTTTTTTGACACACAGTCCTATAATTTTATGGTGCTTTGTTCAAATTTTCTTTTTGACTTGCTATTTTTTATTTGGTTTGATTATACTTACAGTTTGTATAGTCATAACTGTTACAGAATAGTTTTACATCAGCGCAAGCAAGATAACTTCTTGGGAGGCTGCTAGATAAGTGCCAAGAATAAAATAAAATGGATTTTAATATCTGTTTGCTATAGTCAACATTTTGATGCGTCATGTTCACTTTTTAGCATTAGCTGTAGGATGAGCTCCTACTGAGCTATTTATCCTTCTGTAATTTTTATCTAACTATGCTTTCAATTTTCATAGCCTAAATTCTCATAAATTTTTCAATTAAAGCATAGACAGAAGAATATTTATGGTGCGTGAAGTGGCAGATACACTTTAACCTCTAGTTAATTTAATATTTTTGCCACTGCCTGTTAATATTCTTAATTGTTGTTTTCAAAGAGTAGTTACCTTAGACCCAGATGTTCCAGGAAATATTTCGTGTAAATCTTGGAAGAAATCTATCAATGAACAAAATTTTCAAGAAAAAGTTGAAAGTATTAGGAAGAAAACAAAGACCATTAGTTAATCAGACAAATCCTATCTATACATGTAAAAGTGCTGAAAAATAGCAGCAGTAGAACAAAATGCCCTGTTTACATTTCTTGTTCCAGTGTCACTCCTTTTTCCTTAAGGGTGGGTGGGATGAATGTATTGTTCCTCTAACATGGATCTAATATTGTTCCTCTGATATGGATATAATGGAAGGAACACTTAAAGGGAAGCTTCTTTCTCCACCAGCTGGAAATCTGTTTGAACTTCACACTTTAGAGCTGGGCAGATGAGAAGGAAAATAGCAATGGGCTGGTTTAGTGCTGCTGACCTGTTTTGTGTCTTCCACTGATCTTCTTGTTCCCAGCTTGTAATTTAATTGTAATCTTGTTCTATACTGTAATTGTGCTGAAAACCAAGGCTTATGCAAGTGTTAATTTAGCAGCTGAAAAGGTATGTTAAGCTCCTGTAAATCTGATCACTGTTTTCCTTGTGGAACGTATACAAATAATCATCATGAACCCATAATATAACTATCCAGTAGATCACAATGATCAGATATAACAAATTTTTGGCCTACAGTGGTTGTTGTTTTTTGAGAAAGTTAATCTTCTTTGTCAGAATCACAATGTGCTGACCAGAACAACGTATCTCATGTGCCTCATTCTGCAATGTTGGGTAAAAATGTTAGAAGGAAAACTGTAATAATTTCCATACTATTGATTCCTTCCCTCAAGCCTGAACCCTTCTGATTCAGATTCAAATACAAAATCAAACCATAGCATAAGCAGTCTCAACCTCTCAAATCCTTCTATAATTGTGTATTGTGATCACTATTTTCTGTGAAAAGTAAAATTTCCCGAGTGCCACTCTAACTGCTGACTTTTAGTGATGGCAACACTAGAAATGAAATTCATATGGCTAATAATTGTAAATCCTTTTACTGTTCCTATACTATTCCCCAAACACCTTTTCTGTCAGCAACTAAACGATTCTATAAAATATGAATGACAAAAGAGAAATTAATATTCTTTGTTCAAAACATATGATTCAATCTTCTAAGTACCTATGTAGAGCCGTGTGAAATTCAGCAGGGAATTGTTAGTTCAGGTGATGAATTATATCTCACACTGAATGGATTTTTTCTGCTATTTAGATTCTTGAATGTGTAGCAATCTACTTGAAACACCGGGAAGTTGACGTCTATTTTCCATCCCAGTTTGCTAGCTACTGAAGTTCAATAAAAAAATTTGTCACTGAATCCTATGGTAACTGGATGGAGTCCATGATACCTGGGACTACAACTGTAGTAAGAAGAACTGGGAATTTGTAAGTAAACAGTTATTATCCATGTTCTGACTTGTTTATTAAACTGTCAATCCTTATGGATAAAATTATCAACTAACAGTGAAATTAAGCAGCAATTAGGTTTTCCCAATAATTTATAGACAAAGGTAGGTTCCCCCAAAAGGCATATCATGGGTTATCTTAGCCCGGGTGAGTTACTCTTTAGAGATGTTGCGTGTCTTTGCTTAGAATAGAAGTTCTTTAGGACACCAATATAAAAAGGTAAGACACAAGCTTGAGACCAAAAGAATTTTGGAAGGAGATTAAAATTAATGAAGTTATGAATAATCAAAGTTATTAAAACTTTGTATGACTTCCAGTAAGACCAAAGTGTATCCAGGGGCAGAGATAGGATGGCTAATGGCAGTGTCAGAATTGAAATGGATATTACCATATCAGAGGAGGAAACAGAACTCAGAGTTTAATGTGCTCTGATCAAGACATTTATTGATTTTCACTGCAGAATAATGAAAAACTGGCACACTTTTAAATTTTTATGAGTAACTGATTTATCAAATTTTGAGTATAAGTATACCTGTAAAATAATAAACATTGAACTTTAATTAATAGAAAGAAAAACATAGCTCTGAGAAAGAGGAACTTATGTTTTAAATTCAGGAGCATAGAAACATTTGAAATAAATTAGGAAGTATTAATTCTAGAAATAGAAATAGAAAAATCAAAACCATCTTTTAAAAGATAGATAATACCAAGATAACTTAATTGATAGAATAATTGATTCCCTGGATATGAGAGAAGTAGAAAATATTACTTATCCTTTTATGAAGTCCTGGAAGTGATTAACTATAGAAAAATATTAAGTGTTGAAGATACAGAATTAATAAAAAAATCCCTGATGTTGATTGAAAACTAAATAAGGGAACGTCTTAAATCTGCTATCATTTATATGTTATATATTATTTTTATATTTTGTGACTGTGTTAAATTCTTTGCTTGCTGAAACAAATTCATTTCTGATCTGAAGGTCTTCAGTATAAATTGTTTCAGGATATTATTAGGAGAATCAGGAAGACCTGCTTGAGTATGGCCAGTTAGAAATGATAATCATAAAACTTCAGACAAAATGCATTAGAAAGTGCAGTGCAAAAGTTAAGCATTTTGATTCTGTTAAACCATTTCTGTTATAGGCATATCCTTGCTCCTTATCATATTCTTGGCCCAGGTGTAATCATTAGGGCCTATTCATAACCGTGGTAAACAGGCATGGCTGCTCTGAAATCCGTGAATATGCACAGATTTACAGTATTTACAGTATTTACAGTAGCTGAAGTCTGTCAATAATGATTCTCTTCTCTCCTGGATAGATACTGTTCATATCCACAATACCCCTCAAATATTAAAAAGCTCCTTGATTCTTAGAAATTTAGAAATAGTGTTTAGAAATACTTTGAAATTATGACAGTCTTGTTCTGCAGAAGAGTTGCACAAGTCATTTCATGACTGTAGAAGCTTCCCTTCATTACCATGGACCAGCTATCCTTCATTTCCCTATCAATGCATCTGACTTTTAGGGATGAAACCATTTGTTGCATATGATTATGTGTAAATGTATGTGTACACATACATTCGTGTACACATACATTCATGTACACTAAAAAAAAAAAATGAGAGTTAGGAATCAGATTTCACTGTAATGGGTATTTTTTAAAAACATAAATAATGTCTGTAATGGTAAAACAAAGATTTTCTAGACTGTTACTAATTAACAACACATTTCATGCAAATCTTTTGTTCTCATTATTAACCATTATCATTACATACTCAAATTCATCACTACCCAGCAAGCACACTCAACAGTAGCTGTGATTACTCAACTGCACAGAGCTGGCCTGTGTAGTTAGCAGGGGTGGCAACAATACTTTGTGTCCTCAGTCACCACAGTGCAGATGACCAGACCAAGAGCTCTTTAATAAAAAGAGCTGAAGTAAACATCTCCTCACTCTTAGTCATCTCCAAGTTCAAGATCTTGTTCTTTCACAAGGTGGTTGATTTCCAAGTCAATTTCCAGTCCTTGGCTCCCACCCTGAGCTACACATTGCCTGAATCTGGGAAAAAATTATTTTCCAGTCTGAAACACATGGCTCATCCTGTTGCTTGGCTGCTGCTCCCTTGCCTAAAGGAGAAGCAGTCTTTCCAGGTGCTTTTCTCTACGATGACTAATGGCCCATCAGTGCATTGATAGTAAAGCTGTTGGGTGCACAAAAGCTTTTACAGGTATGCTGACATACTGTTTCATACAGATCCATGCTATTTCTTTCTTTCTTTCCCTACTTGACTTGTCAGTCAGAATAAGAAGCAAAACTATAAAGTGTCTTAAAAGAGCAATTTTAAAACACCATGAGGCTGAAAGCTTTTTATCACATAAAATGATATGAAATCTGGATATTTTTATTTTTATCAGAAACTTCTTAAGGTAGTGATTTTGCAGCTTTCAAAATGGCCATGCTATAGCACTCCCTGGTGCAGTGGGGATGGAATTTGTTTATCCAGTTCTAATATGGTAAAATTGTTTCCTGTAACAGGAAATTGACTCTGAATATACCTTTACACAATATATTTTTCTTTTCTATTTTCATTATCATGGGCCGTGGTTTATGAATGCTGCTTTGCGACACAAATATATGAAGGAATAGGTTCCCTGATCTATTGAAAGAATGCTTCTGTAAAATGTATATTTCTTAATTCTGGCCTTTGGACAAATAAAAGCTGTCAAATAACTAGACTCTTTTCCCTCCACCCACAAAGGAATTGACTACTGATTAAGTCTTTGTCTTCTTTCATTTTATTCATAGCTTCTAGTTGTGTAGCTACTTCACTCAACCCTGATAGACTTCAAACGCTTTACTGATGATTTAGCCATACACGTATCTAATTGTATCAAAAGGTTGTGAAGTCCCAGTTGTTTTAAGTCTCTCACTGAAATGTGTGACTGTAATATTGTGGAGAAATGCCTATTTTTCATTAGTTAATACATTTTATGGATGAATAACAGATTGTCATTCAAATTGATTGTTTCACTTAAAACGTTTAACTGCTGAGGTAGATTGCTTTTGTACACCATTACTCAAAGCACAGTATATACTTTTTAGAAAGGTTTTAAAATGGAGTAATTAAATGATATTAAAGTATGGTCACTGCCTTACTAAAAGGAAGGCCAAAGCCTACTGACCATATTTTAAATTTATTCAATTTTTTTAATGAATATTGATAGAAAACAGTGTAACATGAATGTTTTCCTTGCCACAAGGTACATAGGGAAAGACTATGGGGTTCTGAAGGATTTTATTTTAATGTTTGTATTATTATTATGGGCACATAATAACATTATGAATTAAAAGATATAATTGTTAGTTTTACGTAAAGGGAAAGATTGACTCATCAAAAGCTCATATAAAAATTGAGTATTTTTAATTAGATACCGAGTACATTAATAGATACACTCCATTACAGGAAGCTGTTGCAAATTAAAAATTATATTTGATTTAGTTTTGTCTGCCTAGAACCTGTCCTTTAGGGGCAAAGAAGTGAGGCATTCTGTTGCTCCATCTCCTTGGGACTGAAGAAAAAGAAAAGAGAGAAAGGAGCAATGATGTCAAAAGCAGTAACAATGGCAGTGAATTTTATCAAAAATTGGGTCTTGAAATACAAGTACAGAGAAATCCATGACCAAAACCAGCAACAGGACAGAAGCTGATGAGCTGATGAAGATAGAGTTAGACCTTTTAAGCTTTTTCCTTGCAATATTTTTTTTTTCATTTTTCTGAAAATCATATATTTAGAAATATTTCAGTTTGTTTAGGTTAAAATTGTTTTATGTATATTTGAACCCTGGGACTTAGTAGTTGAATGGAAACCCTAGACAGTAAAATATTTCAATAAACAACATTATAACTGTATAGGTAAAAGCTTTTATGTTCAGTATAAGTTATATGCATTCTGAAATCTAGAATTTTCACCTGAAGCAAATACTACAATGTCTGGGGTTGCTGGTCTACAATGAATGGGTTGTTGTCTTGGCATCCTGATTCATGGCACCTTAGCTAAACAGACAGACTCCCTGTCCAATCAGCAAAGAAAATGTCTGCCTCTGAAAAACAATTTTAGAGAGTCTCAGTGATAGGTACATCCATAGAATGATATGATACTTTCATAGTCTGCACAGGGATTTGTCTAGACCAAGCAAATAACAAAGCACTAGATATTGAAGTGTATTAGATTTAGCATATGTGAGTATGGAGTAAAATATTCCTCCATCAGAATTTACTGTTGACCTTGCTTTGCAGAACAGATGCCCAGTAGTTTGCAATGATTTTCTATGGGCCATTACATCAGCATAGAAAATCTGGAGCCTTGACTATATATCTTTTACTTCCGCGTCAAGGAAGGATGGAGGAGAGTTAGCACTACTACTTCATTAATGAATACAGGCAACACAAGGACCGAACAAATCAACTTTTGCTCTAGAGGTAGAACTATTTGACTTTTTCTAGGAAGGAAATTGGTCAACATACTTAAAGAAACTGGATTAAAACACTTTTTTGACATAATAAAGTAGTAAGAACTAGCATCTGGCATGATAATATCTTTATTTTGATTCTGTGCAGTCATCTGTAGTGACTGCAGCAAGATCAATATATTTCCATACTTTTGGAAAGTTAGCCTAAGTAAACTTCTCCAAATTGTGCTAAAACCTTTCTGCAGTGGTGTTTCAGAAGACAGATACCATGTACTGAGTTACCAAATCCTTCATGGGATGATCAATGGTTTCCTTGGCTTCTTTGATATAGAAGGAAAGAGATGAAGAGGGAAAAAAAGAAAGAAACACCCCCAGTGTATTTTGACTGTCTCTTTGACTCTCATAGCAGAGGGGCAGGGAGCTAGAGCAGAACCCTTATGCTGATTAGTCTTGGCTAGAAAATCCTCTAGAGAGGGTGCAGATCAGACACGTGTAAAAGCTGAAAAATCAGGATGTGAACTACATTTAACACTGGCAGCGTACAGTGACAAGATGCCAAAAAAAGTGGTTTTATCTATGCTGTATCCAGATTCTTCACAATGAAATAATATTCAGAGGTCATTCAGTGTCACTATCTCATGCAGGGATAATGCTCAGCTTTCTGAATGTGCACCTTTAAATTTATTTTGAAGCCACTGATTCTACCTATTTATTTACCTACTTTTAGGCATTTCCTAGCAATTTGCTCTGTAGCGTCTGCCACGTAGAAGGGCATTGTGATTTATCTACAGCTCTGAATATATTACTTGTTAACCTTTACGAACACCTAGTGTGACTCATTCCATCTTATCACAGCAGACGTCAGTGGGAGTAAGCATCACTCAACAGGACAACCAGTTTGTACAAGGTATGGGTGCGTGTACAAAATGTACCCAGATAAAAGAGTCAGTTAATTTTTAAACTGTTAAAAAGGAATATGAATACAACAGTGCAGTCTGCCCTGGGATATGAGCCACGTGCATTAGTAGTCATAAAAAAGGAGGTCACAAACTTGACAATAGCCTAAATAGCGAACCAGAGAAATTAATTGTAATCGGCACCTCTATGTACCTCTAATAAAAAAAATAAAAATGAAAAAATAATTAAAAAAATATAAATAAAAAGAAAGCAAAAAAAACAGATAGCATTAGACCTTTATGAGTCTTTCCCTTTGCCCAGGAACTCTGGTGTTGTTAAACCAGACACTGCAGATCTCCTGAGCAGTACGTTATTTGCTGTATTTCTCTGGCTAATGCTAAGGTCTACAGACTTGGGAAGCACTGCACTTACACAGTTTGACTTTCAATGGTTTGTCCATGCTGCAATTTCTAAACGTTTTGTGCTCATAGGGTCAAAATATTCTAAGATACACACTTAAGTGTCCTTTAGATTGGTTTATATTGTTAGATTCACACAGGTCTTCAGACTGGTTACTAACACTACTGGTTAGTAGTGCTCTAACAAAACCAAATTTCTGGCAGTTTATACTAAAATGGGCAAAATAAAAAATAAAAGTATATAATCCACATAATCTGTTGAACCAATTTAAGCACATGCTAGTAACCAAACAAAGTTAGGAAGATTGTTGTTTCTATCAAGTCAAGATTATTCTATGAGGACAATTATCTTCAAATTTCACTTCCAAAAAGAGACTTTGTGAAGGTCTCCCAGGAGTTTTCTTTCTGAAATGGATGGAATTGTAGGAATGGTCCAAAACAAGATGATAAACACCGTGACCAGATATGGTTGTGGCGCCATAATAGAATTTGAGTAATTTGGGTTGGAAGGGACCTTAAAGATCATCTTGTTCCAACCTTCTGCCATGGGCAGGGACATCTTCCACTAAACCAGGCTGCTCAAAGCCCCATCCAGCCTGGCCTTGAACACTTCCAGGAATGGGGCTTCCACAACTTCTCTGAATCACCTATCCCAGTGCCTCACCATCCTCACAGGAAAATATTTCTTCCTAATATCTAATCTAAGCCTGTTCTTTTTCAGTTTGAAGCTTGGTGTCATCTGCCTGTTTGCTCAGAATGTGCTTGATCCCTTCATCTATGTCTAATAATATTATTAAGCGTTCCAATATTAGTGAAGATATTAAATAACACCAGTTGCAATATGGATTCCCTGAGGGACACCACTTGTCTCCAATGTCCACTGGGACTCTGAACCATTAATAGTTATCCTCTGGATTTACCCAACCAATTCCTCATCCACCTAACAGTCCACCCATTGATCCCATCTCTTTCCAATTTAGAGAGGAGAATGTGGTAGGGCCCCATGTCAAAAGCTTTACAGAAGTCCAGATAAATGACATCTGCAGCCCTTCCCTTGTCCACTGATGCAGTCACTCCATCATAGAAGGCCACTGGGTTGGGCAGGCAGGACTTGTCCTTGGTAAAGCCGTGCTGGCTGTCTCCCAAATCTTCTTCCTGTCCTCCGTGTGCCTAAGCACAGCTTCTAGGAGGAGCTTCTTCATAATCTTCCCCAGACACAGGTTTTTGAGGTTTTTTTAAAGTGTATATATTTTGTACCAGGACACATTAGGTGCAAATTTTAAATTTGCAATGTACACCCACTGGCTCAAAATAAGGTCTTTAAAGCCATACAGAAAGGCATTTTTGTTGGAATTATGACAAATGCCATGTGTTTGAATAAGATTGTTCCTATATCCTACAGTATTTCACCTTAGTAAAATAAAGTCTAATAAATTTGCTTTTAGAAAGACTTCCTCCACAACCAATAACTGCAAGAGATTAGCAAGTGCTTAAACATCTACCTAGGTGGCTGAGTTAGGGGCCTAAGAAAGACAGTAAGTTACTAAGATTTTTTATTTCTAGGTGACTTTTTGATGCCTTAGAGACTCTTTAAACAGGTTGTAGGTACCTAAAATAGCAGCTAAAGTTAAATGCCCCAAACAAGGCTGGGTGAATCTTCTCTTGGTTTATTAATGCTAGACTATGCACATTTGACAATGCACAATTGTTAAGCTTTAAAAAAAAATTCAAAAATCTATCTTTCCCACTTTGTATTGTTGATCTTGAGGATTTTCCATGTATGAAAAATTTACGGTATCTCAATGTTATATCTTACTATCTTGTTGTAGCTAGTTTGTTTGTGAAAATAAATTCTACTCCATCCGTACAAGGATAGCCCTGGGCATGACATGTAAATCACTTACAATATTGCCCTCATGAAACAGAGACTTTCAAATTAGAAGAGACCTTTGTAATCCATAGCTAAGATGGCTTTTCAGCACTGAAAATTTTAGATAATGAAGTTGTCATAGATTGGATTACCTCGGTAATGATGTATCTGCTTCTGACATAGAATGTCAGGTTGCAGCATTTACTTAAACTTATTTTGTGCTTTGTACTCTGACATGGTATGACTCACGTAGCTTCCCTTGATATGTCTTAAACTGACACCTTGCCATAGATATGCAAATGCTCCCATTTTCTGAAAAGAGCAATTAATATACTCTTGATAAACCAAGAGTTCTACAGAAAAATACTGATATTTTTCCACATTGCCGGGATATAAATGGTATGATACAGGGTTTGCTAACACTTGAGCACTTCTTCAAATGCACAGAAGTACTTCTGCAATAACAATTAAATTATACTGTTCTGAAAACTATATTTTGTATAAGATGGGAAACGTGCTGGTTAGCACTAATGCTAACTGATCATACACTTTACATATATTTTTGTAGATATAACACATACAAATATAAAAATAAATCTATAATAAATTAAGCATATTGTATTTACTTTCCAATATCCATTTATCTCTTTAGTTGTTGGTTTCTATTGTACATACAGGAATGCATAGGCTCAGTTGTTGTTTATTCTTACCAAGACCAACCCCATGTTATTAAATGCCTTCTATAACTTGTTAGCATAATTTATCAACTTATTTTATTTCTATGGTTGTCCAAAGTCCTAATTTTAAAAACTCTTTTAACTTAGAGTCCTTCTTTGCAATTTTCTGAAGATTTAAATTTCCCTTAGAGAATGTTCCAGATGAACAATATGAAAGCTCGAGGTAAACATTGTCAGTCAAAGGGATTTGGAGGCAGAAAATATTTCCACTGGAAATGTTTTTGCATAATTTAAGCTGTAGTTTAAAACATGTTTGTGGTTTAAAACTATCAGGATGAAGTTTATAATTCTATTAAAGTTTATAAATTATGAATGTTGTGTTTATTACTACAGATACAGGAAACCAACTGCTATATGTTGTTAGGCCTAACTTTTACTTGGCTGGTCTTCCTTGGAATTATCAGAATGGGATCCAAAATATATGTCTCTTCACTGAAGAAAGTCTCCCAAGGCTCATTTGCTCACATTTTCACTTTTGAGTAAAAATGAGTAAATCCTGCCCGAGGTACATTAGGGCACCTTAAGCATTCAGGCGTCATTGGCAGACAGGACACCTGTGTCAAATCTGTGATCTTCTGGAGTGGCAGCTGGGGACCAGGTGGGATGTCTGCCCTACTAGAGGAGGTGGGCTGCCTGAGGCTGGCAGGGTCACAGACTGGTGAGCCAGCACATGTCTGAGTTCAGTCCTTGAATCAGGGTACACATGAAACTGTCAGTGACTATCCAGGAAGAAAATAAGAGATGGTAAATTTAAGGGAAGTATTTAAAAATCTGCTTGGCCCATAAGCTCTGTCAAGTGCAGCAAAGAGGCAGTATCCAGGCACATGTATACTTGTGTTGACTAGGTCTTGACCATTTGGTTTTTGAGTTCCTCTTGCATTGTCCTCTTCTGTTTCTGCATTTCTTTTACTATTTAAAGAGAGCATGAGTCTATATAGGAATGATTGTGAGTTTAATTTCAATAACTGAGGGAAGTCAGGTGAGGTGGGGCAGGTGACCAAGATGCTCCAATTGGTGTTAGTGATTCACCCTCAGTGCTCTTGGGACCCACAGCTCTGTAGTTTATATCACAGCTCTTTTTATATCACAGAAATCTCAGGATTCCCAGGTCAGCTCTGCATGGTAAAAGAGTCGGGGTATGAATCCATATTTTAGTTTTATAACTATATTGCCATTGATTTATTTTCTCTAGTACAACTGAAGAAGAAATCCAGTGCTACTTGAAGAGTGTTTCAAGTGTCCATGTGCTCTGACACTCTTCCATTCCATCAGGATTATGACTGTTGCTTAGTTTACACTTGAGTTACATATTCTTCCTCATGCAAGATCCTATTATCTGTAAATTTTTCTTTAATTCCATAATATAATAATTCCACCGTAATAGGTGTGGCACATATTCATCACCCAGCACTGTTATCAATGGGCAAAGTACTCTTTACTGGGCAAATCTTTTAAACCATCTGTCTCATATACACTGATAAAATTTGGTTTATTAGTACAATGGTATTATATTTTTTATTAATAAAACAATTTCTGCCTGAATATGTATTTTTATATTATGATCTGCTTGCTAAAACCTTTACTCAGGTGTTGGTAGACAAACATTTCTCTTACTGAAGAGTAACAAATGTATTTCATGACCAAAATACCCTCTCCTAACTATTGTCTTTCTTAAGCATATAATGTGGAATAAACTTCATTTATTCCAACTGAATATGAAGCTATGTCAACATGCCACAAGAAATGCAAATATGTCTTGTCAGAGAACAAACAGAAAGAACAGAAGAGAAACATCTGTAGAGTACCAGTTAGATCATACCAGTTTTGGACAGGAAGGACAATGTTACTGGATATTTGAAGGTCATCTTCTGTGGTTGGATAGTTCTGTACTCCAAGAAATACTTTAGGACTGAAAAAGTAATAGCAGGGTTGAAACTGACACCAGTTGAGTGAGAGTTCCTATGTCTTGTGCTCTGACTGAAAGGCAAATATTAATGTGTAATGAAAATACCTCTCAGACTAGAGATTTATACCATCAATTAAGTAATCTAACTACCAAGTGAGAGAGTACAGATGTCCTGATGGAAAAACAGAAAGCATGGAGTCATCCTGTCACTGAAAAATGCTCTGGCAAAGGTAAAAGTATGTAAGTCTACTGAAGCTCAGCTGTGCCTGATAGGTGGTCTGCTCTCTTTGCATGTGGTGTTTATGTAAAATACTATCTGAGTTGTTCAGTGGAAGAAAACACAGTTGGGATGTTTTATGGATGATTTATGTTACATTTTCAGTGTGGATTTTGTGAGTTTGTTACAGTGCATTTTTTTTTTCTGTGAAATATGGAAATATGATATTGTGGCAATTGAATAGGAGGCTGTAATTAGTTTTCTGTAACTAAGTAAGGTAAAAGAGAAGAATGCTTACCAAATCCATTATCTGGAGAAAGGATTAGGTCTCTGGGTTTAGGCAATATAAGATCTCTAAAGTAAAACAGAAAATGATGACTGAATATTTGCAGTGGATTTTATCAATATCTTAATTTTCTTTTCTCTTTTAAAGAATAAGCCTCAGTAGAAAAATCTCTGCTCCATGGATCAGTTTAAGTTTAGTGGGTCAGAGTCACAATTTTTACTGTTATTGTGTTACTTCTCACTGGGACTATGTTTATAAATCTGTTTCTTGTCAGGACTAGGTATATTTATATGTTTCTTATTTATTTATTTATTTATTTATATTCATTTACTTATATATATTTATATGCTTCTTATATATCCCAAGTTTTACAGAATCCAGTATGTTATGAAAAAGTAAAACTTGAATTTTCTTCTCTTCAATATTTATTAATGACAGAAATGCTGACTTAAAGTTAAGATATTTTGTTTATAAAAAGTCTATTTTGCTTTATGCCAAACTTTCTAGATACATTTCTTTTCTTTATGCAATTTTCCAGCTACTAATGTTGAACATAATCCCACTTTTACCGAGGTTAATACAATTTTGTATTAAATAAAGATAGATCATGCTAGTATTAAAATTTTTCAAAAATTAAATAATTGTCCTCATTGCACTGACATAATTCTGAATTTACAACTGTGTTACAGTGTTTACATGTCGCTGGAGAAGGATTGTATGTGTTGCCAGAAGGATTGTGTAAAAAGCACTCCTTGAGTGGAGGATGCATGCAAGAGATGCTGAAGTGTCTTGGTGCTCTCAGCACAGCCTCTGCTGTTAGCTCTGCTTTGAGTTACAGCTCCTCTGATGGAGGGGATCCTCTCCTTTTGCTGAGGAAGAAATGAGGGCTGTTAGCCTTTATTTTCATCTCTGCTCTAGGTGCCCCAGGCAGCTCAGACATCAGAGCAGGTAGGAAGGGAAACAATCTCTGCCAGGTAAATGCCCAGCTCCCATTATTCTCTAACCTGGAACAAGGCAAAATAAAGGTTTACCTTGTTATTCCTTGAATTGAAGTTCATTTCCTTGTCAGGTAAAATTCAGACAACATGTATTCCCTAACCCTTTATCAAGGCAATTTATTAATTTGAAGTCTTTCAGAGGGTGCAATAGTCCAGAATTTTCTGCAGAGAATAAGTATGTTTGTATCATTAAGGTCTCCTAACCTGCTGTTTCCCCAATTTTGAAGAAAATAACCAAGAGCAGCAAAGTGGTGGACAGAGATAAATATTCCACTGGTCCAAAAGCTGCCTTCTAAAACTGGAACCAAATAAACAAACAAATAAAATGAGAGAAGTACAAAACACTCTTTAGTAAGAGCAGAAGGGTGAGATAGCCAATAAAGGAAAAATGTTTTGAAGCCCTACCTGCACAAGGAATCATTTTATAGAATTAATTTTCAAACACGAAGTGAGTGTTTGATCATAATCTAGTGAATAGTGATGCTTCTGCTAGCTTCAGTAAAATAATATCTGCTAATAGAAAAACAGGTAATCATAAAAGATAAACTTCACTCTTAATTAAAGGGTCAGCACACTGAGGTATGTTGAGCTACCATAATGATAATTTTGTGGTATAAGAAGTTTCTTAAAATATTGAATTTGAAAAAACCCCAGCAAGTAGATGGCTTGTTCAATCAAGCTCTCTGTGTACTGAAATTTTAAAAAAGGAAAAAAAAAAAAAAAGGAAAATAGAGTTTTCTAAGGTAAATATGTTGCAAATGTAAAAAACCCCTGTTAGGCTATGTCCTTGTCTTTGTATAATATGATGAGGACCGAAAATTTCAATGCTTTTTGGTTTAGCTTATCAATTATAAATGAAAACTGGATGCTCATCACAATACAGATATTAGAAGATAAATAAAAAAAAAACCCAAACATTTGAAAATTAAGTCAATAGAAACTAGTGAAACTAGTGAGTTTTAATACCAAATTAAAATTTACCTTTAAAACAATGAAAGGGAAGCATGCAAAAACTTTTCATCTTCTGAGAGTTAGACTTTAAAAAAATTATAATATATTATATATATATTATTAAGTATATATATATATGTAATATACAATTATATATAAGTATATATAATTAAGTATAATATATTATATAATAATATATTTCTCCAGAATATGCTCCAAGATATAGTTACTTAGATGAAATAGATTGATATATATCCCTTTAAATTTAAAATATTCATATCCATGTAGCTGTTATTTTGAATGGAACAGCAGAATAGTCATAGCTCAACAAGATGGCAAGCTGCACTTTCATTCTCTGAAAAATGATGTGCAATATTTGTATTAAATAATATATAAATACATTATTTAGCAGTATTTTAGTTTTAAATTATTATATTACTTGAACTATGTGTTATCTAATGTAAAGTTAATTTTAATATAGCAAATATAGTAATTGGTACTTACATGAAAGTATCTCTGAAAAAATAATTTTATTAAAGAAAAATCTCAATTTTAAAAATAAGAAACTCTGAAGTTTCAAGTAGGAGAAACTGTTCTTAGTCTAGGAAAAATCCATAACATATAAAACATTCTAAAAAAAAAAATTGCAAATGCACAACTCTAATTATCTTTCAGATATAAGAAACTATTGAGTTATATTAAAAAATAGTAAAGATTAAAATAGATTGGTTGCTATAAAGTTAAAGCTAAAATATTTCAACAGGAAAATAAATAGACACCCCGATTATGAGTCATTAAAAAAAATTTGTAAATATATTTTCTCCAAGTGCATTTTTAGCTGCGCCCAAAAGCTTAGAGTGCTTCTGGAGCAAAACCACTAAAGCTTAAAGTTGCAGACCTAGAGGCTTTAAGTATCTGCAATGCAAAATTATATCTGCACCCAAAAAGTGCACCCAGCTTTGGATAACCTCCAAAACATCCACAGACAACTGTCAGAATGACTAGTGTTCTTTAACCCAAAAATACCATGCTTCAGACTGAAGGAGCAATATAACTGTGGAGTTGTGTTGGGGTTTTTTTTTTCCTGCTGGGGTTGAAAATAGAAGTAAACTTAAGTTTGGGATCACTCATGCTTTATTGAGGAAAGTAACTTCCAAATGACAACCAAGAAACTGGTCATGACTATCTCTAGTAGGATACAAAGGAGACTATTTCTAAGCTGGTAAACGACAAACAGATATTGTCATTTTGATGAAGTTTGTAATGTCTTGTCTGTTCCTGGAAATCTTGTCAGATCTACTGAGTTTTTAACTTGGTATTGATACAGAAATTCAAAAGACATCCCTACAGAGATTGGATGAGTGAAAATGAATTCAAGAGATCACAGATGGACTCTTCTGTAAATACTTGATTCAAAGAGAAAGCTGATCTCTTCCTTTAGCCTTTGAATAACTAAAGTCAAATAAAGCCTTTGACTGCGTACAGAAATAATCTCTGAAAATAGTTCTGTGAAATTTCACTGATAGTGTGAAAACTACCAAGAATATTTACTGGGATCTTGGGGCAACACTAAGATCCCAGTGGAATCCACCTGCATTCAGACTTTTGTAAAAATATGTTTTTTCACATTTTTTATGCCAGATTAACTGTCAAAAGAATTGTAAAATAAAAGGGATATAAGGAGTTGTGTTAGTTAGTATACAATACAAACAGTAAAGACTCAGTATTGTTTCTTTCATGGAAGAGGGCATGATGGTTGCATTGATGGCTTAAGTTTTAGCTTTTATAATTTTTAGATTCTGTGCTGCTTTAGTGAGTAGTTTTAAGTTTCATATTAAGTGCTACTGAGTTCTCTTCACAGAGTAGATAGACAAAACAGTTCCTTCCCTGGCTTTATATCTAGGACAGGAACAAAAATAGTAACGTGAAAAGGAAAAACCAGGAGGACGGAGCTTCATAACCTGAAGCTGTAATTGGACAATTGACTCCATTATGCTCATGGACCAGAACTCATACAAGTGTGAGACCTCGTGACTGGAGCTCCATTTTTGTGACCATTTTGGGGGTCATCTTGGTGTGGTCTGGCTGGACTCCTGTGCTGCCCAAGTGTACCCACTGAGGCCTTTTAATAAATATCTACTTTATCCTTTTGCTCTGTCTAGTCTTTGTTCCAGATCAGCCTTCAAAAGGCATCAGCATAGTCGAGGTTCTATCTTAATCTTCATTTAAACCTTGCTTTTCCTTCTTTCTTTCAAATTCCCTCAGTACAGATTCTGCTACTTATGAGTCTTTGTAAGGAAAGCAATATAGCCCAAAAGAAATGGAGTTGAATACCTTTTAGTCCACTATGGTTATGCACCATCCACACGGATACAAAAGCATATTACTAACTTTGCATATTGCAAACTCTCTTTATTGGCCGTGGAAGACAAGTCAAGGACATACACTGGCTTCCTAAAATTTGACAATATGAATAATAAAAATTGTCCAACGAGTTCTTCCACTATATATGAGATCACTTTGTTTTTCCAGAAAGTAGAATAATTAGCTGAAATGAAAAGCAAACCAGATAAGACGATAATTTGAAGATAGTTTACCTGTAAAAGTGATCTAGAAGAAATATATCAGCAGACTAATAAAATAAAGTTTCAGAAACTTGAAAACTTACACAAGTGTGTTGACATGGAAGAAGGATAATGAGAAACTAAATGGTACATTAGGACCTCTTAATGATCCGTAAATAAGGAGAAAGCAAGGATTAGTATGAAAGAGTAATACAGCTAGGGGTGAGAGGGGAAGACTAAAAAGACTTACAAAAGCCAAAGACATAAAAAGCAATGAAAGGGAAAAATGCACAATACAATGGTAAAATAAAAAGGGAGGACTAACTAGGCAGATGGTCTTAAGGCAGAAAAGAACTGTGTGTTTCAATGGACTGCAAACTTACTGTAAATTAGCAGCATTATTTATGATTTGCACAAATAAATGAGGAATAATTCCTTTATAGAGGAAAATGCTGCAGTGCATTACAAAAGTGCATAATGACATTATTGCAGCTGTGATAATCTAAATTACATTCACGGGGCTAATAAAACATCTTACCTTTCCCTACAACTTCTGCTTCATTAAGCGGAATAATGCTTGTAAGACACAGAAGGTAATTATGATGCTTTGTTTGGCATGGAAGACATCTGGCATACTGCCTCTTCCATTGGGCAGTGGACTTAAAAAAAATAAAGGACTAATAGGAGACACTTTAGAGGACAGGAATGTAAATTATTAGGGACGTGACATAAAGACATCAAGGGAAAGAAGAAACAGGCAGAAGTAACATTTTGTTTGAAATACTAAACGAAATGAAAAAGAAATAACAGGGTGATTAAGTATATTTTATGATTACTAATGGTAGAACAAGAAATAACAGACTTATTTTGAAAAAAAATATTATTTTGTTTAGCAATAGCATGAATTTATTAAGTATCTAGGGAGGTTGTAGGGTCTCAATGCTAAGAGACGAGAACAAGGAATGAAATACTCGATCTTCAAATAAAGTGGAGAAGTCACACATCACAGATAATGACAGCATTTTCCTTGGAGCATGACTATTCATTGGGCATCCTGAGGGTCTGTCATGTGTCTCTGTCACCACAGCATAATTCCAGGAAGTTACTGTGATTCCCATAGCACCACCCAGCTGACTTGGCATCTGCATCAACCATTCACAGCTTCTGGTATCTGTGCAGTTTTGGTGCGTTAACTGTGACTGTCAGATGCCCACCTAGCTGCTTGCTCACTCCCCTTCCTCAAAAAAGATAGGAGGACAAAATGAGACAGAAGAAGTTTTCTGGTCAACCAGTTATTGTCATGGGAAAAGTATACTTGGGCAAAATTTGTTTCATTTATTGTCTGTTCAAATATATATCAATGATGATACAAAATATGAACAGGCAAAAACCTCAAAACCTGGTCCTCATTCCCATTTTCCCAGGTTCATTTCTGGCTTGTCCCTCCATCACACAGCACTGAAGGATTTGCATTGTGTGTTGTGTTGAGTTCGTAACAGCTCCTATTCATCACTTCCTCTTCTTGATTTTCCACTGCTCCAGCATGGGCTCTCCAACCCTGCCACTGCCAGCACTTTGACACCTCGGCCCAAAACAGTAGACAGGACAGCCCTGGACTGTTATAACTGTCAGCTTTGTAGTGTCTTAAGAGCACGGTAGCTACAGGTCATCAGTAATGTGTGTCAACCTGCAATAATAAAGACAAGATTACATTGTCACTTCCTCCTGGAGAGAAACAGGAGTTGATCAATTTCTGGTGGGGAAAAGTATACCCAAATTACAGCTGTACAAGTACATCTCTGTAAGTTTCTGTGTCTCTAAAAAGTTAATATAACACTACAATCTTCCTTTTTGTGAGTCTAGTAATTGCATCTGTTCTCATTGCAGATCTGTTCAGTTCTTCAGGGGCTCTTCAGCAAATTTATGTCCTCCAGCAGAAAAACTTATCTCAATCAGATAATAAGAAAAAAACATTTTAAATTATTGAGCTTTTTTAGACAATCATAGATAATGACAACAAAGGTTATTTTCTGTGGAATAGGTATGGAAATTTGCCTTGGATATCTAGGGGAAAAAATTTTGGATATTTTGTCAGGACAGTTCAGTTCCTGATTGTGATATTCTGTGCCTGGTCTTCATGAGAAGCAGATGATTTTATGAAAACTTAGGTATTGTAGATGATTTGGTAATTTCAATGGAATTATTGTTTATGTTTTTCCTACTATCCATACATATTCAAGTAAATATGAGGACACATATAATCCTTAGATATGTGCCCATAAATTATGAATAACTCTACTTTTTGCTGACTTCCCATAAAATTATGTGAAGATTAGTTTTTCCCTGTAATATGCATGTGTACACTGAGTAGCACATTCGTATATGTATTCATATGTATTGTATACACATGAAGTATTTAATTCCTGGAAAAAAGAAGAGAAATTAAAAATTAAACCTAAAACCAAGCTTTCAGTTAGGCCCATTTATTGTTTTTGCAAATTGACACAATCTTTAAAAAGGAAAATTTCTTGATTAGTTTTTTAGAATATACAGACTAGGATTATATGATGGTTTTGCCTTACTTTCCTCTTGATTCTTTCCTCTTTTTATGGCAAGAGTTGTTATTCAAACAATAGTATCCTTCATCTATTGTGCTTAGGGTACTCTGTAAATTTCTACAGAGACTTTATGACGTGAAAATTTCAGCTATTTTAAACCCTATTCTCATAAAACACTTTTTGTGTACAGGCACTATAGAGAAAAGTTGCACTTTTGAACACAGCACCCAGCTATTAACTCTTACACTCTATTACACTGCAGATGATTTAAGGTGAAGGGCTCAACTTTGCTGCAGTGAGCCACTTAGCAGGTTAAACAAACAGAACTCTTCAGTAAACATCTTCACAATTCAGAAAGAACAGAAGCTTTTCTTTCTTTTTCTCTGTATCAGTGTACCAACTTCTCATTCCAAATGCTTACCTGAAAAAAACACTTTACTTCATTGGTTGGGTTCTATGGAGCCCTCCCTGTATTGTTATTGCTTGGTTTCGTAAGTGCTTTACTGAAGAGGTGTGAGCAGTGGGAATTGCTAGGGAAGGAGTGAGAACAGCCTCTATATTGAGGATCATATTCTCTCAACACCTGTTTAAACAACAGCAGATTTCAGGGGTCATCATAATGGGCATTTTTAAATCCATGTTTGTCCTATACTCTCTGTGTTTTCCCTTCTCAGATAGGTCTTTTGTGTGTGGTAGAATCAGGGAGGTTACAGTGGTGGTGAGCACATCTTACACAACTAATCCAGCTTCTCAACACAGGTTTGGAAAACACAATATTTCTCATAGATATAGCAGAGATAATGGGCTTGAAGCAGCCTCTGCTATAGAGTAGCTGCTTACTTTCATATATACTTTGCATTTTACAATCTGCATTGCACCCATATGAACAAGCTGAACTCTGAAAATTATTTTGAAACATGAATCATGAGGCTAAAAACCAGTTATTGATAGTCCTCCTGTAGTCTGATATTCTCCCTACATGTAGTTGTAGAGAGTGCACAGTCAGTTACATGTCAGATGGAAGTGTGGAAATGGAAAATATTCGCAAAACTCAACATTTTTAACTAAACCTCAGAACTTTCTAAGATTTTTTTACTATCTCCTTGTCTATAATAGAACCATGCATTTGTAATCTAAATTTTTAATGTTGTACATGAATGCAGAATTATGACCCTCTTAGACAAGAATTCAAACACTTCTCTGAAGGTCAGGGGAAATGGAATGAGATTAATATTGCTGAAATAATACTTAGTATTTTTATAAACCCTTGGACTGTTTTTTGGTAAAGGAACAACTGTTTCAAAGTACTTTGTGATGCCTTCTTGGATAACAATGTATTTGATATATCGAGTATATTAACAAGTTATATTTTTTTCTTTCAAAATCTGCTTAATTGTTCAGACTGCCAGAGAAGTTTTTATTATGAGCTAAGCTACACTTCTTTGATTAGGCAAATAATTCCACTAGCACAGTTCCTGAAGTATAGAAGAATGCAATGAAACCAGAAAATTTGCACTGATTTATACAATATGCACTTCTTATTTTGAGGATCATTTTCTATTACTTCCAGGTGATATTGCAAGCTGTAACTTCAAAATAAAATGTACATCACTCAGACTATTAATCCTGTCAGTCTTCCATCTTCATACCCTTTTTGTTTTCTGGGCCCTTTTCACATTCATTTGGTAGCATAGCTCCTATTCCATTTCATTATGGATTTAATTTAATGGCAATACATTAGGAGTGAAAAATATTGTCTTCTGAAATTTATCAGAAAATAAATTTATTCAGGAAATATTTTATTGTCATTGAGCATAAGGAATAAAATTTATGCAAATTTGAGCCACTACTACAGAAGTCTTAGAACCAGTTGATTGAGTGGTGGGTTATCCCTGGCTGGCTGCCAGATGCCCACCAAGACCACTCTATCACACCCCATCTCAGCTGGATAGGGGAGAGAAAATATAACAAAAGGCTCATGGCCTGACATAAGGGCAAGGAAAGATCAGTTACCAGTTACCATCACAGGCAAAACAGGCTCAGTCTGGGGAAGAAATTAATTAATATATTTTATTGCAAGTTTGTCCCCATTTTCCTTGTAGGGCCCCTTTAAGTTCTGAAAGGTCACTGAAAGGTCTCCCCTCCCTTCCCCTCCTCTCCCCATTTTTAATAGAATTTTCCTCACCTCTTGACATAAAACTGTTATGCTTTAACACTCCTCGCTCTTGTTGATATCTTCAGGATATTTAGAACCTGTGACCAGATGAACTGACTTTGTGAGCACATACATGCATGCATATGCCTAACAGAATGGGTGTGGAGGGAAAACAATAAAACTAGAATCTCATAAAAAATAATGTTTCTTTACTGGAAAATAACATCTAAAAATATTAGTTGAGTGCCAGCTTGGGCTTGTCTTTCTTCCTCTTAAAACTTAACATCTACTCTAATATTTCTTAAGCAGCAATGGGAAGAAATTTAAGCTGCTATGAATTGATAAATATTACAAAATTAAAGTATATTTATGGTATACATTACATCTTTGGTAGCACATCAGCAAAAGAATATGCATTGTTTTAGTTTATAATCCTTCCTTTTATAATTAGTCATAAAGAAAACCAAATAAAACAAAAATATTCCAGCTCCTTCATCTTTTTATGTTCACTTCCTTTTTGCTGGAAGGTTGCTTATAAATGTAAAGATCAAACCATTTCTGCAAGAATAATGTGGTAAATACATGACTTGCTTTTTGATAAAATAAAAAAATCCGCAAACACTGAATATTTGAAAGCTTTTTACAGAAGAAAAAGCAAAAACTTCAACTTATTTTAAGAAACACTGAGTTAAATGTACTGTATAACATATGTTCACTGGTATTTTGGCTTCTTCAGAAGCCAGAATGCCTGTAATATAATATTTTTTTTGTTAAAAAGAAAAAAAAAATGAGGGATGAAAATTACTATCTAGAAAATCTGAACAGAAGGATTTTTGTTTGAGAGTTCATATTCCAGCTGAACTGAAAAGGAAGAAAAAGGGAATGAGCATAAAGAGAACCATATGGGATGCAGTCACTAAGCTATTGAGCAAAGAAATATAGTTCTCTCCCTTTTAAGTTTCATCCATGCATGAATTTGTCACTCTTGTTTAAGAATTATCTATGTTATTTACTGGAGATTAAGACCCCTTCAGAAACCAGTGCAAAATGTGTCATGCCAAAAGGCAACATTTTAGGTCTCTGAAAATCCCTTTGCTCTGTTTTCTTTTCCATAAAACTGTTTCTTGGACCCAGCCAATCTCCTAAGCAGCAGATTTAGGACCTGATTAGATTCCCATTACATGTCAACAAAATTTTGACACTTGAGAGTAGGACTAGGTCTGCAGTCCTGGGGTAATTATGACTGAGACGTGCTAAAAACATGCTTTCCATTGATATTACAGTCATTAGTTTTTGAATGTCACCATTCACCATAACTAGCTCTTTCATTTTGCAAAACCCAGCCTTTAAGAAATACTCAAGTGAATAGGAAAGTTGCAATGAACTTTTGTGTATAAAGCTGTTCCCATCATGTCTTGCTGAATTACAGACTGAAGAAGCAATTGGATTCCAAAGCATCAAATGTATAATCGACTGAGGAGTCAAAACCCCTCCTATATACTACCTTCTCAAAGCCTCTGCAAATAGGGCATGCATTTTTGTAATCACAAATGTTGTCTACATATAAATTTTTATTACCATCTTAATAGAAAGATCCTTGAGCTTACACTGGAAAATGGCATTGCCTTTATCTACAAATATCTTGAAAATAATAGTGGTGTTGGAATAGGAGTTTTTTAGGAGCATAAAATTGTGTAAAAAATATTACTAACAAAAGACATTATGGCAAAATTGCAAAGAATATGCTCTATTGTCATACCACAGTACATTACTTATTCTTAAAATAAGCAGTTGGTGGAATCAGTTAGTTTCAGCAGAGTTGTTTTTTTTTTTTTATTTTTTTTATATTACTCAGCCTAAACCAAGGATTGGGCAGTTCTTTAAGCATGGCTTATGCATCTAAAGTCATATTTATTATTCTATTTTCTGACATTACGTTTTCTTGGTATTAAAGCACATCTTCACAAGCCAAATAACTGTGGCTCCTTGGGATTTAGAAGTGCAATTACTGTGAGAGTAAAGTAAACAGTGTTTCAATTACCATCATTAGTGAAATATGTGGGGGGCTTTGCAATGTTGTTATAATTAAACTTTTATCTAAGTTAGCTTTGTTTTCCTTGTAGTCAGATGATTGTAAATCTACAGTAAAGACTGAAAAATTTTTGAACAAATTTTCTTTTGATTCATAAACAGTTTTTTATTTAAGGAAACAAATAGTATTTTACCCACTCAGTTGTTTGATGTACAAATAACCTGGAAAAAAATTATACTTTTTTACTTGGAAATATACCTTTTCGAAGAAAGTCAAGGAGGCAATGTCCCCTTCATATTAAAATCTTGGAAAATAGCTGGAAAAAAATCATTATTGTAGTATATATTATTTCTTTTTTGGGAGGGACAAAAAATATCATGTCCTACCTACAGGACTGGAAGATATACTTTAATGTCCTCCATTGTATCTCCACTATGACTATGAGTACTTCAATTTTTTTGAAGGTGGTCTGTGTGTGAGGTATGGTGCAAATGGAAGTTTGTGTAGCTCATGCCATCTCTGGATCATGGATGGGCAGACTCAGAGCTCTTGAAGTAGCTCAGTGTTCCAGGATAAAGAGGAATATTCCTGGAAAGGACCTCTGAGGGAGTGCCATTGCTTCAGTGCTCCAAGTGGCATACATTAAAGGATTGCTTGAATTTCTGAAATAAGGAAATGAAGAGGGAAGTTATTAGTTCAATAGAGTTGTAGCACCCATAAAGTTGACATAAGTACTCCAGCTTTATTCTGATATCACTGAATGCAGACTGTGGCCCTTTGCTCCTTACAATGTTTCCTTTAAGTAATAAACTTTAAATTACTACTTACAAATGGTTTTGTTTGTTTACTTGACATATTTAGTCAATTTCAGAGATATCTTGTGAACAAGCATCTTGTCATCATGAATTTATTTTATGTGCACAGCAAAGGAATTGATCGGACTGAACTAATTTTGTGTTAATGCTGCTTCCACCTGTACCTCTTTATATCTTCTGCTTTAATCAAGAATTAGCTTGGAAGTGGTAGACATTAATTTTTTTTTTACAAAACTGTTTTAGGATTTCAAGCTGCAGACAACCTTGGGGTCACTTTAGGCAAAATTTATGTCTTTGCTTAGAATTCTATCAGAGATAAATAGAAATCTTACTGTTATTAGCTACAGTGGTAATATCTATCAATGTGATGAAGAAATGAGAAATTTTACTTTTTAAATAGTTTAGACAGACAGAGGGGTAAAGGGGGAAGAGAGGTAGATGTACCTATGTATCTGTGTACAGATTTAAGTCCAAAATTTAGAACTTTAAAATTACCACTGAGGTGCCCTCTAGATCTAAACCATGCCAAACTGAACAGCTAGATGTTAAATTCTGAACACCAAGTTGTTCGCCTCCTGCCCATAAAGCAGCCTTCCCACTGCTTAGCCTGTCCATGTGGCAGGGATTGGGACCCATGCATCTGTCTGCCAGCTGGCTGTTCTAAAGAAATAAGAAATAATTCAACCTTTCTCTCTTTGTGTGGCTGAAAGACTATTTCATTACTTCATGCAAAGTGGAACACATTCAGTGGGCAAAATTAAAAGTATATTGATAGACCAGATGACCTTTAAAAATCCCTTCCAACCCAAATTATTCTATCATCTAGCCAAATTTGTGACTGAATCTTGTGTATATATCTTGAATTAGTTTTTTTAATAGGTCCATGTACTAGTTATAGTTATCTCTAGTAGCAAAGAACTCATCATGAGTTACCTAAAAAACAAATGAGTCTCAGTAAAAGTCTGTCAAATATAATTTTACTCTGCTATATTTATAGTAATTGATTCCTGGGTTATCTGATTGAATGTTAGCAATCACGCCTGCAAGAGCTTCATCTTACATCTTCTTTTTGTAGAGACATTAAAATAGAATTATTTGATCCATGGAAATCAGAACAGGTAGAGGCAAAACTTGACAAAAAACACACTTTCTCATTCATATTTTCTGCAGATTCACATCTTTGTAATCAGGACATTCATTTTTATGTATCACAACTTTAGATATCATCAGAGTATGCTTAGCTCTAAGTTTCTAAGTAACTTTGTCTATGTTTTATATATATATATATATGTACACATGTTTCCAGATTACTTTCAAAGTTATGCTACTGTACACCTGTACAGTAGTGTACTGTGTACTGTATTGTACTGTACTGAAACACCTTAAAATCTTTGTAAATCTGTTAATCTCTTTTCAGCACTTTAGGAATAGGCAGAAAGAAAGAGAGAAAAGTTTCTGTCTGGTACCCAATGTAACTGGACACTTTACTAATGCAGCCCAACAATTGACCCTGTGCCAGTCCACTATGAATTTTGTATATGAAACTCTGAAATATACTAATAGTGCAAGTTTTATTTGATTTTCCTTTATTGAACCCCTCTAGAAATGATAATTAGCTTCATCTCTAGAGGCAGAAGAGCTAAAATATGTTTGACTTGGTTGATGAGATATAAACTCATTTCAAATATAGAAATTTTATGCTGTGATATACATGAGGAAAAATCTCCCTAATATGGTGGGTTTTGTCTGTGTGGCCACCTCATACAGCTTTAATTTGCAGTTATCCATTTTCTTCAGTCTCCTGTACACAGACAGCAGACGCTTAGCCACCATTTATTTTATTTTATATATATATATATATATATATATATATATATATATATGCACATATAGACACATATACACAAAAGAATTTTCATTATACTGAAGGGTCAGTTCTGAGATATGCAGCTCAACCCTTCCCAGAGCCCCATAGCTTAGGCTAGACCCACCGAGGCTCAGATTTCTCATCATACTATTCGATTTCAGAAGTCCTCATCTGACAATATAGGGACATCAATAATAAACAGATATTCTTCATGTAGCTAAGAGTTTGCCTAAATGTCTAGTGTCATTTGAGATGTCACTGGGTATCCTTCTGGCTTCCAGCTGCTGCTCTCTAAGGACACAGTCCTCCACAAGTCCTGTGTTACATCTTGCAACCCCACAACAGCAACAACATGCGTATTTGAGGGTGCTTCATTGACATGAAACATCCATCTCCAGGTAACTGAACCTTATTCCAAGGTGTAAGATACAATCTGAGATAAAGTATTGAGTATGTAACTACCTCTGTGGCAGTGAGTAGATATATATATATATACTAAGCTTCTAAGTAAACTAAGCTTTCATATCAGACAGTAAAGGCTTAGCCAATAGAGTGGAGAGCAGTTTGGCTCACTATGAAAAAGATCCTGAAGCAGAAATCATATTACTAATTAGCTCTTGAATCCATCAGTTGCATTTACTGGATCTCTGTTGTCTATGACGTAAGCCTTGACAGCTCACATATCATTAGATACTTTAACATAAAAACCTGAAGATAAGTGTTTAATCTTGAACTGTATCATGCCCTAGATATTTACTCTTAGATGCTAACAGCAGAGCTATTCTTTTATTGTGACTAGAAAATTTAGATCCATGTCAGACTTCTGCTTTTGATTAGTTGAAGTGCATGCCAGCAGTACCTATTTCTTTTCTTTCACTGTAGGGGGCCCTGGGGTGACCAGCTCAACCACTGATATCTGATAGTTTCTGAAATGTACCATGTTAGTGGTTCACCCAGTTTCTTTATGACTAGGATTGCTCACAATCTTAAATTTAATATAATTCTCAAATGCACTAGTATACTTTTAAGTAAAATATGTTCATGACTCAACTCCATCCATCAACTAAGTACAAAGCAGTCGCTTACTCTCTCCCCTACTCTGGTGGGATGGGGAGGAGAATGGGAAAAAGGTAAAACCTGTGTGCTAAGCTAAGAACAGGTTAAAAAAAAAAACCAACAACAACAACAAAAAAAACAACCCAAAAAACAAGAGAGAGAAAGAAATAAACCCCGAGAAAAACAAGTGATGCACAATAGAATTGCTCACCACCCTCTGACCAATGCCCAGCCTGTCCTGAATAGTGATTGGCCTTTCCTGGTCAACTCCCCTCAGGTTATATACTGAACATGATGTTCTGTGGTATGGAATAGCCCTTTGGCTTGTTCAGGTCCTGGCTGTGCTCCATCCTGGCTTCATCTGCACTTCTTCACTGGCAGAGCATGAGATACTGAAAAGTTCTTCCTTTATAGCAAGCAATACTCTGCAAAAAGCAAAACATCAGTGCTTTATCAACATTATTCTCATACTGAATTCAAAACACAGCACTGTACCAGCTACTAGAAGGAAAATTAACTCTATTCCAGCTGAAACAAGGACAAGTATGAAAACCTAAAATATTTCTTTCTTGCTGTTTGTAAGACCAAAAGGAGCTCCTGGCTTCATTCATGTTTCTGCTGTTTGCTGGTTTTCTTATTTGAAAAATGATCTACTGAGATTGTTACAGACTTTTACATTTTATATTAGCCAATTTAAGTGCTTGTCAAAATAGTAGCAGTAACTAATCATTCCCATAAAATCAGTAAAATTAAGAATTCAGTACTGATAACATTTCCAACTGAAGATTGCTCTTATTTAAAAAAAAATCCAACCCTGGAAGTAATTTTTTAAAATTGTCAAAATATTTTTTTACAATTCTATGGGGAAACAACAACCATCTGTGCTGCTTTTGACTGGGACAGAGTTAATTTTCTTCGTAGCAGCTAGGATGAGGCTAAGTTTTGGATTTGTGCTGGAAACAGTGTTGATAACACAGGAGTGTTTTCATTATTGCAGGCACAGTGTCAAGGCCTTTTTGGCTCCTCACACCATTGATGAGGAGTCAGAGGGTGCACAAGGGCTGGGGAGGGGACACAGCCAGGACAGCTGAACACAAACACTGAAGGGACATCCCATACAACATGGGGTCATGCTGAGCACATAGAGATGGAGGGAGAAGGAGGAAAGGGAGGACATGCAGAGTGATGGCAATTGTCTTCACGAGTCCTCATTATGTGTGATTGTGGTGGTTTTAACAACCAGCTAGGAAATAAAATCCAAATATGTTACTCCCTCCCCCCCCCACCCCCTCTAACAATGGAGGGGCATTAAGGAGAATTGAATAAATTTCATAAATTGAAAATAAAAAAATTACTAAAATCACAATAACTACAGCAGTAAGTACTCAAACCATAGCAAAAAGTACAGAAGATGGTTGCCTACCCACCGAAGGGCATTCATTCATTCTGAAAACAGAGTAAAACACTTCTTTAAGACAGTGCCCAGGGTGGTGTCTAAACAGAGGCAATAGCTGGGGAGAGCTTCCCTGGCTTAACGTTTTCCTGCACCCAAGCCCAGCCCCCTGACCCAAAACCAAAGGAAAACTGTGACAAAACAAAACCTAGAAGCTAGTTCATGAAAATAAAGGGGCTCTGCACCTGCTGGCTGAGCTCAGTCCTCTGTGATTGCTTGAACTACGACCTCCAACTCTCTGCCACTCAGAGCTGTCTGCTTTAACTCTTTAACTCCATAGTTGTGCTCGGGAGGAAAAATGGGAAGAGGAGAAAAAGCCAGCAGGCAGAAGGGCCCAAGTTCACTGGGTTTGAGAGGGTAGTCCACTCCACTGCAGTGACCTAGGCAAGAATGACAAGCTTCCTGTTTCTGGCCCCAGCATTTCCTGCTGAAACCAGGCCCTCCAGCAATAACATGGGTGGAATAAACAGCATTAAAAGCTCCAATCCTTTTCTCTGTAACCAGGACAGTGAGGGAGCCCTGTTTTCCTGGAGATGGCTGAATGCCTCCCTGCCCATGGGAAGTGGTGAATGAATTCCCTGGTTTGTTTAGTTGGCATGTCTGGCTTTAGCTGTACCTGGTAGACTGTCTTTGTCTCCACCCATGAGTTTTCTCACTTTCACCTTTCTGATCTCTCCCTCATCCCACCAGAGGGACATGAGAACCAGCTGGGTGGAGCTTCATTTCCCAGTGAGGCTCAACCATGACAAGATTTAAGGCAAAAATATGCCTTCAAATTAGTAAGCTGCTTTTAGATCTTTGTATTAATGCTAGTCTGAAGATATACAGTACAATTTAGTTTCTTTCCTGCCTTATATTAAATTGAAACACGAACTTCCCTTATATTTGACTGTGGTAATTGAGTATAGTAAAAAGTCTCAAAATAATACTGATAACCAGGAAGCAACTAAACTAATAAGGAATTTTAACTTACATTTACATAGCAAGATTTTGGTAGTGGCGGAATTACAGAATTGACTTCTGTGAGAAGCTGCTAGAGGCTTTCTCTGTGTCTGATAAAGGCAATGTCAGCTGTCTGTTAGAGGGACCCACTGCCAGCCAAGGCTGAGCTCACCGGTGACAGTGGTAGAGCCTCGGGGATCACATATTTAGGAAGCAGGAAAAGAAACCCGTGCAACTGAAATGGTAGTGAGGAGTGAGAATATACGAGAAAAACTGCTCTTCAGACACCAAGATTGAAGAAGGAGGGGGAGGGGATGCTCCAGGCACCAGAACAGAGATTACTCTGCAGCCCATGGTGAGGAGGAGTGAGGCAGCCCATGGAGGACTACCCACTGGAGAAGGGGATGCCCAAAGGAAGTTGTGATCCTGTGGGAAGTCTGTGCTGGAGCAGACTGGTCAGCACTTGTGACCCCATGGGGGAACCATGCTGAGCAGTCTGTTCCTGAAAGAGGGTGCCTGGTGGAAGAGACCCAT
>VYXF01012352.1:533418-565046 GCA_013397295.1 Polioptila caerulea | reverse complement strand
ACTACCCACTGGAGAAGGGGGATGCCCAAAGGAAGTTGTGATCCTGTGGGAAGTCTGTGCTGGAGCAGACTGGTCAGCACTTGTGACCCCATGGGGGAACCATGCTGAGCAGTCTGTTCCTGAAAGAGGGTGCCTGGTGGAAGAGACCCATTCTGGACCCGTGGGAAGGAATGGAAAAAATAAAAGTCAGAAGGTCTGCAAAAACTTACAAAATTTATTAGTAAATTATACACTTGGCATGGAATGTTAACTTGGTAAGTTATTTCTTTATCTTACAGCATAAACACATGGTTCTGCGTTTTGAAGAAAAGAGAGAGGAGGCCAAAGAGAGGGAGAGAGAAAGGAAAGGGAAAGGAAAGGAAAAGAGGAAGACCAGTTCTGGCTCCAGCGTTGATCCAACTGATGGGGTGTCCAGGGTCCTAGGGGTGCTGCTCAGGCTTTGTGAGTGTTCTTTTTTATAGGTAAGTTCTACCACCCTGAAGCTTACTTTTTCATTCTCTATGCAAATTAGTTATCATGCACAGTTTGTTCTAGACCTTTCTGGAAATGGATTGGAGGGCTTTGGGGATCTTTGGTGGTCTTGATTTCCCCCCTACTGGGTCAGCCTTTGCCTGAAAGTCCATGCCTGCTTCTCAACTTCATTCCTGTGTTTGAACTTATCTCCAGGAGCCAGAACAAGGGTATTTGTCCCAGAAAAATGCTTCCCTACCTCCATATGGCTCTCTTCTTCAGCCACATGCAGTTTTTTCTTACAGTGTGTTCTTACCAACAGTCCTTGGTGGCTCCATGGCTAGTCTTGTATTGTATTGAGACATACATATTAACCCCTTATCTTCTGAGCTTCTACACCATGCCCTTGTGCTGATGAAGTGGGGGAAAGGTAGAGTAAATCAGGACAGATGGAGCAAAAGTGGCTTCAAAATTTGATTTTATCTCTCATTGCCCTACTCTGATTTGTTAATAAATAATTTTCCCCACATTTCCCCAATAACTTTCTCTTTTACCTTTGACAGGAATTGGTCAGTGCTCTCTTCTTTCCTTCTCTGGATTCATGAGGCTTTCACTATATTTTCTCTTCTCTGTCCTGCTGAGAAGAAGAGTGATAGAGCAACTTTGGTGATCATCTGCTATCCAGCCAGAGCCAAAACACCACATATTCTGTACCTGAAGTAAATTGCATATTTTTTATCCATGGGAACTATTAAAATAATATAATTTGAAATTATAAGTAGGCAGTCAGAGGGTGAAATTAGGGATGCTACTGAAGTTTATGGCTTAATGCTGAAATGAGAGATGTGAAGAGCATTGCTGGAGAAGTTATGTAGACTATCAAGATGCAAAACTATATTTCACATCATTAGATAGTCTTAGGATTTCTGTTCTTCCATGTCTACTAGTAAAAACTTCCAGTCAATAGTAATAAGAAAATGTAAAAACAGGTTAGGTGGAAAAATGTAAAATAGTGCCTTATTTGTTTTTCATACACAGAAAAATGGCTTTCTTGCTCTATTTTTTCTCACATTGCAGGTCTCTCTTTGCATGCACCATTTATGCTACTTTTCAGAATCTTAATTATTCAAGTGTCCCCAGGATTTCTCAGTTGTGTGACTGACAATGGAAACACCTAAAGTCATTGATTCACTTAAAAATTTAGGTTTTCATATGTATATATTATTTCATATTCTTCTTACAATGTTTGAGAATGATCACTATAATGTTATATTTATAAGGAAGTTCTTGGTGACTGTGATTTGAGAAAAGCATTTCCATAAAATTTGAAAAACATATAACTTCAATTTTATTGCATTTCTCTGCAGGGTGAGCAGTGGAAAAAACTGAAAGTTGTAGTATTATATCAGAGGCAGAACTGAAAGGCTTTTAGAAATAAGCCAGTCGGATTTACCTAAGTAAGATGAAATGGAAAAAATAAACTTTATATAGGGACAAGCAATTTAGATTAAAAGAAATTATTTGTCATCTAAAATGTCATTTAAAACATAGATGAGAAGAGATTTTTACAAACTACGGTAGGACAGAAGTAGTGTGAATTGGCAGACCTCCATTGATTGCATTGGAACTTTGCCGATTACATTAGCTGAGGATCTGAGTTTATATGAGTTTTAACTTCATAGCATCCCTTAAATCATCAGGAATAAGATGCCTTAGTGACTCAGTAAATCAAGGCAAGATCAAATAATTATTAAAAAATAAATGAGAGCTGTTCTTTAGTGCAATACAATTTTATTTTGAATAGCACTTCATAAAAATGCATCCCAAGACACTTTACAAGAAAAGCTATAAATAATAAAATTATGTAGTTTAATAATAAATAATAGATTAAAAGCTGTTAAGGGTGTTGGAGAAACAGTTTCATCTTATGTTTAGAATAGAGCAAAGATTTTGAGGGTTGAACAGAGCAAGGATGCTACTTTAATCAGAGAGGAAGAGATATTCAAACTATAATCTGAATGAAAGAGCAAGGGGAAAAAAAAAAATCATGGCTGAAATCTTATATGCAAATAAATCTATATTTCCTTCCTCTCTGGAGAGTAGTCTTATATCCAGATAAAAGCCTACTCAAGAATTGTCAGCATTTTCAGGCCTGTTGAAAACTGAGCTGTTTTGCCTTGCAGAAAGAGAGCATAGCCTGAGCAATGCATATCATACTGAACCTTGTATGTAGCTTTATGTGGAGAGGAGAGTTAGTGTCCCAACCCTCCAAGTCCCCTCTCCAGGTGAGAGGCTCTTTAAAAGAATGAGTCAGACAATGTATTTGTTTGGCTCTGTGTTAAAAATGTTAGGTGGGGGAGGAAGAAGTACCATGGGAGGAAGAGTGAAGCCTAATTTTCCTTTACACTTTTCCTCACTCTGGACTTCCAGCACAGCATTTTTTTTTTTTTCTAGTTGCTATGGGCTTCATGCCTCCACACGTGACTCAAGGCTGGTGATTCAGATGCTGGGGGAAGATACTAGTGCTTAGGCATTACAGCAGCATTGCAGTGACCAAGCTGTTAATGTATATATCTTTGAGCCAAAAATTATGTCCTTTATTTCTCACATATTTATCTTTTCAATGTGTGTGTCTGTCTTTTAGCAAATTGTTTTTTCTATCTATGTTCCAGTATGACATTTTTCAGACATACACCTCAAAGGCTGGAGGAGGTAAGAAATGAATAGCGCAAGGGTGACTTGCTACCAGGTAGCTCCTAGAAATCCATTGGAGATGCAATGATGAAAATATGTCTAGGACATGACAAAGAGAAGGAGTTGCAGGGATATTCAGAAGGAAGAAGGAATCAGAGTCGAAGGGAAATTGGAGAACAGTTCCAAGAGTGGGAGAAATGCAACTGTTCCTCAATGAGATGCAAAATTAGCAGAGCCTCCTGCTGTTCCTTCTCTACCCAAGAGTCTCTTAGCTTTATACACTTAGCCCACAGTAACTGGCAGCATATCTGACATATCTGCTTTTCAATCCATTTTGAAGAATATTTTGGTGATAAATTCTTTCCTTTCTCCTTATTTGCACACCCAGTATGTTCTCCTGGAAGTTGGAAATTGTGGGTAGGAGTCTATAGCTTGTTACCAATCTTCATAAAGTATTGCCAAATTTCACAATGACTGAAGAAGCCCCCATGTTTGGAAATATTTCAAGAATCAGGCCAGCTGCTGTTCAGGGTCAACATTTCCTTTCTCCAAGGCAAGAAAACTGGGTAAAATAAAGCAATTTTTAAAATCCTTACATATGGGACTCCAGACAACATTTTGAAGTCTTCTGGAACAGTGTAAGTTATTAGGTAACAATACCAAAGAAAATAAGCCCTCTATGACTAGAATGAAATAAACAGTAGCTTGTTATACTCAGATTTTGGTAATGTATGCACACATTCACTTCACAAACAATATATACTTTACATATAGCCATATGCTATGGATAGATACATGTCAGGTGTCATGCTGGGCCTTTTCATTTTCATCTAAGTTGTTCCTCACAAAGATTATGATGGAACTATTAAAAAGATGTCATGAACCAGATGTGGTAGTTTTGTACTTGGGCTCCACAAGCTTGAGGATGTCTTAGCCTCATGTTGAACCAATTGCACAGCTACATTAGGAATTATGGTCTTCTGCTGCCCTTGAGAGCTCTGTTCCCCTTCAAAACACTCTTCATGGCACTTCTGTCTTCTTTATATGTATTTATATTTACAATCAAATTTAATTTTGAAATTTTTGTAGTCTAGCGTTGAACAGAATACTTTGGCAGGCCATGACAAAGGATTTTATTATTGTTTATACCCTCTAATGCAAAATTTTTAATAATAATGTATTGCTATTTGGAATTCTTTTTCTTTTTAAAAGTGCAAAAGCCAACAACAGATAAGTACGCCTTTAATGCTAAAATACCACACAAAAGGATTTTACCTGTAACTACAGTAACAAAAACTTTTTTCCTGGTGGAAAAGACCTATTTCCTTCACCTGACAAACATCACTTCTATGTACTTGTTATTCCTATACTCTTTATTCCAGTGATTAGTTGGGTGACTGTGAGAGTTATTTGCATCTTTCGTCTCTGCTACAGCATTGTTGCCTGGGGAGAGTAGGAAACCTTGGTTAATATTAATGAAATATTTTGGGACATGGAGCAGAGCACTAACTTCTGCTGCCTGGACAGTAATATTATTCCTCATTAAAGCTTGTGGAAGTTCATCTCACATTCAATTACAGACGCCTGAAAACTATTTTCCAGGCAATCCATGATTCTTAGACAAGAGAAAGAGGGGAGGGAAGGATCTGTGTCCCCCTGGGATTTGCTGCTCTCTTTACATATACTGCCGACCAGCTAGAAGATTTTGTTAAGTGACTTGTTGGTCAGAGAGATGTCATATTCAGAGATGATGAATGACTCTGAGCTTCTGCTCTAAGACCTAGCAGAAAGAATGCAGTAGTCTCAAAGGAATATTGGAAGTTTTATTTGTAACAGCTTCAGAAAGCACACGCATTTATGATGTTCTAAATTCTAGACAAGTAAAAGTTCTGCAGTTTTGTTTTTTGGGGAACATAACGTTTTGTACATTGTTAACCCTTTTGAATATGAGTCCAATGGGGTTTCCTTTGTTCAGTAAAAGACTACTGGGGTTGGAAGTTCAAGAGAAAGGGAGGAAGCAGAGATGTCATACAGCACTTATGCCACTTGCTGTTTTATTGCCTCAACTTTTCTCTAATCAGTATAAAAATACACGAGTCTTTTGTAAATATGCAGTTCAAAACCACATCACAAAGTCAATTCTTATGAGGTATAAAAAGAGGAGACAGCTGATGGAAATTATGAACTATTTCAAAATTGAATTTGAATTGTAGTTTGGGTGAGGTACTTTGTTTTTCAAAACTTGTGAAATTTGAAATCATATCTTTTTCCCTAAATATCTATTTCAGCTTCATTGAAGACAATACAGTAAGTCTTAAGGAATTGTCTGGAAGGTCACAGTCAAGGGCTTGAGGTCAATGGCTTGAAGTCCAAGTAGAGATAAGTGAAAAGTGTCCCTCCTCAGGGACTGACATTGGGACCAGCACTTTCTATCATTGTTGTTGGTGACATGGACAGTGGCAGAGCACCCACAGCAAGTTTGCCAACAAGGCCCAGCTGAGTGGTGTGGTTGACACTCCGGAGGAAAGGGACACCATCCAGAGGGACCTTGGCAGCCTTGAGAGATAGGCTTGTGTGAACTTCATGGAGCTCAATAAAGTCAAGTACAAGGTCCTGCATGTGGACTGGGGAAATTCCACAAACAATTGCAGGCTGAGTGGAGAATGGATTAAGAGCAGCTATGAGGAGAAGGATTTGTGTTGATTCATGAGAAGCTCAACATGAGCCAGCAGTGTGCACTTTTTGTTCAGAAAGCCAAATGAATCCTGGGCTGCATCAAAAGTGGCATGGCCAGCAGGTTGAGGGAGATGATTCTGTCCCTCTACTCCACACTGGTGAGGCCCCACCTATTGTACTGCATCCATTTCTGGCACTCAAAATTTAAAAAGAACGTGGACATTTTAGAGCAACTCTGTAGCAGGGCAACACAGATAAGAGGGATAGAGTGAGCAAAGGCTGAGAGAGATGGGGTTATTCAGCCTGGAGAAGACAAGACTTTGGGGTGACCTAAATTGAGGCATTTCAGTACCTAAACAGGACTGACAAGAAAGCGGGAGAGGGACTTTTTACAAAGGCATGTAGTAACAGGAAAAGGGGAAATGGCTTTAAAGGGGAAGAAAGTTGGTTAGGCTAGATATTAAGAAGAAATTTCTTACTGTGAAGGTGGTGAGATGCTGGAACAGAGATGTTGTGGCTGCCTTATCCCTGTGTGGAAGTGTTTAAGGCCAGGATAGATGGAGCTCTGAGCAACTTGGTCTAGTGGAAGGTGTCCCTGTCCATGGCAAGGGGTTTGGAAGTATATGACCTTTAAGATCCCTTCCAATCCAAGTCATTGATGCTATGATTCCATGATTTGCTGTAACGTACTCTAAGAAAACATTAATTTGCAATATAAAACATAATTTCACAGTCGCTTTTGGTACTGGGTACATTTGTTAGTTAGAAATCAGAATCTACTTGAGGCTGAAGAATCAACACAGGCAGGACAGGACAAATACCATATATTTTCTGGTGTTTAATGCTCTTTCATTCATCTCCTTTTTCTTAGGAGGGGAGAAAGGAGATTAAATCCAAAGATTAAACTCAATCATCATGAAAGGATCATAAAATAATGCACTGGCACTTGAGAATATTAACTAAAATCCTGGACTGTAATTAATTTTTCTGACAAAACAGGACTTTTCCTAGATTGTGATATAACTTAGACCAGTTTCCCTTAGAATGTTTTGCTGAAATAGATGTTTTAAAAGAGAAACCTGAAATCCGAAATGATCGTTACCTGCAATATGATTTACAAATATTTTTTCCCTGTTTTAGACTGAAATATTTTCTTTGGAAGACAACTTTCACTGCTTTAAAGTGGGGCATTTTTTCTACCTGTAATTCTGTTTGGTTCCTTTTTTAAGACTTCCCAAATGCTTATCAACTCTAAGGCCTCTCTCATGTACTTTAAGCTTCCTCTGTTGAATCTGATCATGACTTTATTTGCAGGTTTAGGAAACAGTACGGAGCCATAGTGTGCTCAGCATGCTAATGACAACCGGCTCCATACCCACAAATCCTGGCAAAGTCTGTAGTCTGAGGATGTGTTTCTACTTTGGTAATATTTTTTTCATTATTATTTTTTTATTTAATAAGGTTTTAAAAGGGTTTCTAGATGATTTTTGTTTTACTTATGGAGGGATTTTTAAAAAATTATATCATTATTTTGGTTTTTAGAACATACATTTTTAACAGTTCATTTGCACGACGTTCTAACTGCTTATGATACTTAAAAAAATAAGTAACTATTAGATGAAAGTTTAAAAACAATATGCTCAGCACACAGGCAATGATTTCAATGACATTTTTGGTGGAGTTGGAACAGAGAGGCTGCTTACACACTCTCAGTGGTTGGATTGAAATGACGTACCATAATGGTTCCAAAGGAGCTGTTACAATCTACCCAGTCAATGATCCATGAACAAAGAAAGATTTAGTCAATTTGAAACCAATACCTTCTACATGTTAAAAATAAACAAGCAAACGGTCCTATGCTCTGCTGGTCCACACAGAAATTTCCTCCTTCACTCACAGGTAATGCACCTATCTTCTGCCTCATCCTCATAGTTCTCCCTACTCTGTCTTCTGAAGTACTTGAAAGATGAAAAATGAGAAAATGTTTTAGTCTGCTTTGATATTACAGTCGATGGTATTTTCAAGTCTTGGGAAGAAGAGTGGAAGATTTGCAAATAAATATATTGTTGTGGTTTAACCCCAGCCTGCAACTAAGCCCCACACAACTGCCTACTCATCCCCCCCACCAGTGCTATGAGGGAGAGAATCAGAAGGTGAGAAGTGAGGAAAGTGAGAAAACTTGATGGATCTACAGTTTAAATGCAAAAACTTTGTGTGGAAGCAAAACAAAACAAGGAATTGATTCACCACTTCAGCTATCTCTCGGAAAGCAGGCTTCCTCAGATATAAAAATGATTTGGGAAGACAAACACCTTCCAATCCCACCTCCTTCTTCTTCCTTTAGCTTTATGCGCTGAGCATGACCCCATACAATATGGGTGATCCCTTTGGTATTTGGGGTCATCTGTCCTCGCTGTGTCCCCTCCCAAGTCCTTGTGCACCCCCAGCCTCCTCACTGGTGGGATGGGGTGAGGAGCAGAAAAGGCCTTGACTCTGTTTAAGCACTGCTCAGCAATAACTAAAACTTCCCTGTTGTTAACACAACTTTGTGCTTCCAGCACAAATCCAAAACACAGCTCCATACCAGCTACTCTGAAGAAAATGAACTCTATCCCAGCCAAAACCAAGACAAATAGGTTTTACTAGTGACTTTAAGAAAATGAGTTTTCATATCCAGCATAACCACGGACATGAATGCAGCTTTAGACTAATTATCTATTTTATCCAGTATTTTAGCTCATTGTTTGAAAACATGGATTTGTTAACTGCTGTTTAAACAGCAGGTCAATTCTAAAATTGTTTTTGATACAGACGATAAAATGATATTTGAGAAAGATATGACAGAGACAGTGATAACTATCAGAGATATTTGAATTTAGAACTCATGGAAAACAATTCTGTGGAAAATCCCTAGGAATCCAACATACGTCACATAAATGGATTATAATAGAATTACTTTTTCATTATGATAAGTCTGTCTTTCTCTTTGTTTTAATGGCACGACACTGTGAATTTTCTAAAATAGCTAAGTAGTTGTGATATCACTATTTATTATTAAGGGTTCATTGTTTGAATAGTATCATTCTCAAAGGATGCCAAATTTTGTGAAATATATTTAACCTGCAGATGGAATTCCCATTGCATAGAGGTGAGAGGGTGAGTAATCTAGACTAAATGCCTAAATTTTATGTGATAAATGTAGATATTACACCTAAAACCCCTAGAATGCCTAAGATTCTTTTTATTCTATTTTTTATACCAATTAGGTTTCTAACTGTCTAATAGTGCAAATCATTTGTACAGTTATAATAAAAAAGGCAATACATTTTAGGTCTGAGCTCTACTGCCTGTCAAAGGGGATCTGGAATGCATATTTAACCTGTAGAGTGTGAAAGACTGTATATATGTTTTTGGGAGGGGAAAAATGCTGAAATACCCAAATTTCTAATCTGATATTTGTACAGTCTCCATGAACATATGAGTGTTGACAACACATTGCATAATCACCATCAGAAAACATATGTTCTCCTTATAAATACTTGATAAATGTAATAGAATTGTAGGATCATAGAATCATCAAAGTTAGAAGAGAACTTTATAAGGTCATCCAGTCCGGCCGTCCACCCTGCAGTGCCACTGTAACCCCTAAAGCGCATCACCCAGCACCAGATCCAGACACCTCTGGAGCACCTCCAGGGGTGGGGACTCCACACTTCCCTGGACAACCTATTTCAATGCCTGACCACCCTAAGAGTGAACATTTTTTTTTTTGAGGTTGCTTGAAGGACATTGGACAGGTAAAAAATTGAGATAGGAAGTTGATAAATGCTTAAGAACCCTAATTAATAGGCATTTTTAACATATATAGTAAATAAAATAAATTTTAATTATTATTTTTGTATTTAATAAGGTTTTAAAAATGTTTCTAGATAATTTTTCTTTTACTTGTAGAGGGATTTTTAAAAAATTATATCATTATTTTGGTTTTTAGAACACACATTTTTAACAGTTCATTTACACCACGTTCTAACTGCTTATGATACTTAAAAAAATAAGTAATTATGGAAGAGTGAATATCACTATTCTAGAAATTCTGCTATTTCTTATGTTTTAAATTTAAAAAAATAAGTATAAGTAGCTATTAACTTAAACCCAACATATGAAGCTGCAGTACATATAATAATAGTCCATAATTCTTTAGAAATATACTTATTTTCTTTTACTATGTCTTAAAGCTTTAGACCTTGTATATGGACATGTTACACAGAGAGAACTGAGAGGATTATGAAAATTATTCCAACTCATAAGTTGTCTGATGTTTGTGTACTAAAATCTGGAGTTAAACTATTACTCATTCCTGAACAGGTTGACAGTTTCAATGAAGTACTTGGCTTAAGATGAACTTCTGAAAGAGTGAGTTTAAAATAATGCCTCTACTTTGCATGTGTTTAGCTGCTAGACTTGTGAATCCTTACAATCTTACAAATATTTTATTATATTTGAATATTCACTGACTCTATGCACTTTTTATCTGATCTTGGGATTTGAGTGCTCACAAATTTGTTTATTATTTTGAAAGTTCTGAAATCAAATATCTCAGTTTCTTCTGTGGTATGGTCTACCGAACCTAAAATACAATAGTATTCATTTTTACACTTCTCTAAGAAACTCTTGTAATTTCTGTAGAAGATGTAGATTTTCAGGTCCATTTTTTTTCCATGTGTTTGATGCTACACTCTGTAAAAGCTTATTTTTTGCCCCTTTGATTGGGTTTCTTTTTAGTCCATATCTCTCTTATTCTTCTGTCACTCCTACATACTTAGCTGGATATTATTACTTTAGATTCAGGTAAACAAAAGTCAGTGCATTTCCACATGTTGGTATAGAATAACTCCTGATCTGAACTTCTGTTTCACTTAAATTTTGTCATTCTAACAATTGAGAGAATTTTTCTGCTTGCCAGAAGATTTCTTCAACTACTGTAGATAAAGGTAAGTCTTTATCTTATCTTTGTGCTTCCCATTGGTAAAATCAGCCATAGGAAGCTTCTTGAGGGTCAGCACAATATCTTTACCATAGATGTACACAGTTACAGCATGGTATAACTGCTGTAATAGTGCATGTAGTAATTCAGTAACAGGGATAAATAAGAGCAGTATCAACAACATAGAAGTAAGTTTTACACAGCAATTTAGTCGCCATAGTATTAGACTTTTCAGAGTCTTCTGCAGAAAATGTGAAAGCTCATTAATTTTTTTTTTTAAAAGAAGGGCAATAGTTGCAGAATCTTGAAGACTTCACATATATTTTGTTCCTTTTCTTTCTTAATATGAGGTGACTACTCACAGAATCATAGAATTATAGAATCATTAAGGCTGTAAAAGACCCTTAAGATCATCAAGGTCAATCTTTCTACTGTCACTAAACCATGTCCCTAAGTGCCACTTTTATACCTCTAGGGATGGTGACTCAAAGCACCTTATCTCACTTGTGTGCATATGGCACAAGCACTTAGGTTAAATGAGTGTAATATTAATAAACACTTATGAGAATGAAGTACTGAAGCTAGCTGTTATAGTAGTGGAAGGCCATGAAGTTGCCTTGTACATATGTAGCTCATTAAATTTTAGGTAAAAATTAACTCACAGACAAAACTGTCCAAGAGAACTCTGAGATGCAAAATACTATTTAAAAATGCAGTTAACCTTGAGTATTTACATAGATTAGGCAGGAAAATATTCAAAATTTTTCAAATATTTTCTTTTTCTCTCAAATTACATAATCCCTGAGGTAAAATAAATACCTCATTGCTATGTAATTGCATTTGCAACTGATCTGATAGACTTTTTCAAAATGTCTTGCAAAAAAACACAATATTTTTTTTGAGCAATTAACATTCTATATGTATGTGAAATTGTATGTACACATGATAGAGATGTATATATAGATTCTATGTGAAAAAGGTGTTATAAAAGATAAAACTGGTAATCTTTCATTTATGGTGCTGAGTGTAAATTTCAAAATCCTTACAAGAACTCAGCAGATGCCTCTGAGTTTTACAGAAAAGTCTGTAAACATATCAGCATGAACTGCTGTATGTTCTCCAGTTCTAAAAACAAGTTAGTGTGTGGCATTTCAATACCTTTTTTCTTTTTATATTTTGTACTTTCTTGATTTGTTTGGGTTTTTTTTCTATTTTCATTTAAATGCATAACTTTAAACTTAAACATATTGTGACTTTCTTACATTTATTAAAATTGAAATAATCCAGAAATTCCACTGTACTGAAGTTTAACATCATGTTTGGGGGCTTATGAAAAAAGTGGTATGACAAAATGATACAGGAAATGCTGTTCCACAGGAATTATGACAGAGCAACAGATAGAGGACAAAGTTTAGCTTGCAAACTGGTTTCCTAAACTCTTGGGTATGACAATGCTACTTGTGCTATAGTACAAAAATACTTTGTATGCTTTTATAAATGACTCTTCCCATAACAGAAAAGTAGTAGAGCTAAGACCTTCTTTGACGCCTTTACTGCTGTGAAGGAGATTTCTTAAACCAACTCAAAGAGCCAAAAGACCAAGCATGTAAGTGTTTCATGACTATAAAAGGAAATGGCATAAGGTGTCCCACTTTTTGACTTTGAAAATCTGTTCCCTATGCAGTTGATGGCACGGTGACTATTCTGTTACACGGTGACCTCTGAGATTCTGAAATTTGCTTTGTTCTCTGCTGGAAGGAAAGCAGAAGTCTTTGTGGAGCACTACATTACATTGGTATTCAGGGCAAATACAGGACTTTCAGCGTGAGGTGAGTGCTCTTGTCCCCTTGTATCTGAGGGGTTTTGAATTGTTTTGAATTGAGCAGGATAAGAACTTGATCCTCAGCCTTCCATGTGTTTGTATCTTAGGCATCCAGCATGAGAGTCTTGTTACTTCTCTTTTTTTCCCTGACACTGTACCTTAGCTTAGTGAAACCTTTACGATGAACAAGTGCATCCCTGAGAAATACACTATAGTTGTTAAAGTTGACATTCAACACAACTGTTCCAGTGAATTCTGGTGTTTGCTTCATTAAAGGAAAATAAACGCTTCAGAATACTTTGGGACCCTCTTCTCAGTTTTCAACCCAAATTCAAGCAGGAGAACGACACACAGTAGAGAAAAATTATTTCCCTTTAAATGACTTTTTAAAAGTACCTAATGTGTTTCTTTCCATTATGAGCAGTATGATGGCATACGGTTTACTTCTGAAATGATTAATTTTTTTGCTATATACTGTTCTGTTGCACACTTTCCTTGTATGCTGGATTTCCTTTGTCACACTTTTGTGGAAAAACCAAAACCTTTAAATAAAAAAGTAACAGTCTTGCCATTCCATGAGAAATCAATATCATATCTGGTTTCTTTTTCATGTACTTAGACTTTGTTAAATGTATAATATGCACCTGAAAGCCCTTCTGGCATTCAGTTATTGTTTTACCGCAAGGACAATACAAAACTATAATATGCTTCTATTTAGCAAATGAAAAATGAGAACTTGGACACTTAATTATAGTGCACTGAAAATGTGAATGCTGAGAGGGTTTATCAGTATTTCTGGGATTTTTACTTTTTCCTTTTTTAAAGAGAAATGTACAATAGAACCAATATGTCTATTTAAAGGCAAAGGGGGGCTGCTTTCCCCACTAAGTAAAATCATGCCTATTGCAAATGCTTGTTCACCCCAATTTTGAAAAACTAGAAAATTAAATACTAACTCTAAAGAACAATAGCAGTATTCTAAATAAGAAAACACTTCTACCAAACAACAAGAGTACTACTTCAATTAACTTCACCAATTAGGTTCATTGTGTTAAATACTCAGTTTCAGAGCTGTCTTTTTTTCCTCTGTCTCTTTACCCAATTGCCTTTTGAGTTGTAACACCATATGGTCATGGAAAGCTACTTTGAGGTAAGGAAATGAAAAAAATTCTGACCTTATGCTAAAGCAAATTTAAGTTGTTCTAAGCCAGTATATAAAAGTACTTATATTACATTTTGAAATAAAAGCAAATAATATTTCAATGTTATTACTCTATAACTCATTAAAAAATGAGATTGTTTATTTTATGTATACAATGGGAGATGACAGTACTGCTACACAAAATAATAAAAATACAGAGAGGCAAATTGGATATTTATTCTTGCAGAGTAGGAGTAAAGGAGTACTCTCAAAGGAAATGAAAAGCAATTAATGTAAAATTTATAAAATAAACTAAGATTTTTGCTTGTTTCTTGTTTTTCATAAAATGTCTAATCAGACTTTGGGAGTTATTTGATCAACTCACTATCAATATCAGTTTGGTTTTTTTTTTTAAGTGAGTGTTTTTAACACTGCTAAAAATTTTTACATAAGACAAGATAAATCTCTGACCCTACTTTTCTTACCTTAAAACATTGAAAAATTAGTAATTTTGCATTATAATGAGAAATTCCTGGGTTGTTTTTTTTTTCTTTTAATTTTTTTATATCAAACATAAGCAGACAACTATATTAGAAGGTTATTTTTCTTCTCTAGTATATTTTTCTTATGATGTTATAAAAAGATCTTATTTTCCTTCCATTTTAACATTCAGTTTCCAGAAAACAGCACAAAATTTTATTGAAACTATATTAGCATAATCTGAATTCAATGGAAATGTAATTAAACAAAATCAAAATTTTTAATTTCCTTCCACTAAATAAAACTGACCTTTACAAATCCCTATGATTTTAGTAGTTAAAGATACATTGGGAAAAGAAAAATTTCCATATTCATTAGAGAAACAAAACTGGCCTATTTCAGCATTTTGCTGTAAAAATTTTTATCCAGACTAGATCATCAATATTTATAATGATATGTTTTGTTTCAATTTGTAGATTTTATAATTGTTCTGAAAGAAAAACACTGTAATTAATCAGGAAAATCAAAAGAATGTTCAACAATATGTTTCATAGTCTAAGTTTATTGGACATAATTATTGTGATTTGGCTTTTTCACTTTCCATAAGTTACACTGATACACAAAATATATATTACAATCATGGCATGAATTTTTCAAACTTCAGTCAAGAAATTATTTTCCATAGTACTTGTTATTTTTATGTTACAAAAATTTTTTAGACATTTAAAGGAATTACTAATATCTTATGTATTTCTGGTGATAAAAGCTGTAAACATAGGGCATGAGTTCCCTTTTCTTTGCCTTAGTCTCACAAAAGGCTACTCATGGATGTCAGCAAACCACAGATAAGACTAGTTCATAGAAAAATAGGTTTAGAAGGTATTGTAAGTTTCTATACAGTCCCTCCTCATATCACAATGTGAGTAAAAGATAACTTTTCTTATCATCTAGTCATAAAAATCTTCATTCATGGGGAGATATGGCCTTTTCAGGCAATCCATTCTAGCAGGTTTTGGAGCAGTGAGCTTAGTTAGGCTCGCAGGCATTTTTATATATTAAGTCTGAAGTGCTACTCTGTTGGCTTACCTATGAAATCCCAAACATAACCTACTCTGAGAGCAGCACTGCGACAGTGAAATACTATTTAGCTGGTTTCTTGGCTTCCATAGCTGAGAAAATCCTCAGAGATCTTTGCATGTCAGTTTGAAAAATAATCATGATCTCAGATATATTTTCAGTATCTACTTTCCTAATTTTTTTGAGTGCAACTTCTGCTTTTAATTGTACAATCAAACCAAAATCTCTGCATTGGTAAAGTAAAAAGTGTTGGTTGCATTTAAATTTTTTCTGGCATTACCTATGCATTACCCATACTTTAGAAATCATTATTACTTCACTGTAATATTGAAATAAAGTAGAGTGGAAGACAAATCCTTTGGTAACAGGAGATTTTAGTATTTTATTGATCAAGAATTCCACAAAGCTGCAATTTTGATCAGAGGTTGATAGTAATCTGTGCCAGAAAAATGGAAGAAATGTTTTCTAACAGTCATTCTCCAAGGCCTGTTTGGCAAAGGGCAAACAAAGGGGACACAACTCACATATTTTTATCTCATTAACTTTGTTCCAGCCACAACATTTTAATAGATGATATTTCAAGAAGCTACCAGATACATTCTGTCATATATTCCTGTGTCTGACAGTGGCTTGTGTACTTGAAACTTGTCAAATGACTACATGAGCATTGATAATTCTCATTGTCCATTGCCTTATAGATCGGGGGGTTTCTGAGCTGATGTTTTGATGCAACATTAAAGGATAATCTCTAATTTTTTTTTTGTTGCATGTAATTCCAAGAAAATAATTTTTATACATGTATTTTTATCTTTTATATTTTATGGTGATTATTTTTTTTCAATCAGTTGTTAATAAAGTGTCTCTTTTCTTTTCTTTTAAAATGTCCCCCTTCCTTAAGATATTCTTAGAGAATAAGTAATTACTCTCTATTCAATTTTTTTATTATGTCCATGATGTTATGTTTACCTTTCATAAACACCTTTCAATCATTTTTTATAGAACAATTCATCCTAATTTATTGAATCAGAACTTAATCAAAACATTGATAATCTTTCTCTGCACTTTCTGGAGTTTACTTTTAGGATAGAAAGGACTACATACAAGATTTTGCTATAAAAAGAGCTAAACCAGTGTAGTATATCTTAATGTTCTGGGTTTTTTTCTTTCCCCTAAAATGCTTAGCATTTTTTGTTTGCTGCCTTAACGGCCATAGATCACAAAGCTGATAATTTCAGAAAACAATTCAGGTGTTAGGCTTAAGGACAGTAGATTTAGATTAGATATTAGGAAGAAGTTCTTTACTATGGGGTTGGTGAGGCACAGGAATAAGTTGTCCCATACTTGGAAATTTTCAAGACTGGGTTGGGTGGGACTCTTAGTAAACTGGTCTAGTGGAAAGTGTGCCTGCCCATGGCAGGGAGGTTGGAAGGAGAGGATTTCCAACCCTAGCATTTCTATGATTCTATTATTCTAAGAGGAAAAAATATTTTTTTGAAGGCAGATTAGGTAAAACCTTCATAATCTTAACAAAACTGCTTGATTTGGCAACAGAGTGCAATGGTCTTTATATTTAGTACAACTGACGAGGGTCAACATCCCGCCCCTTGTTTGCTCTTTAATGCTGAGCTATGCAAGTCTTTGTCTAGAATTGTAAGCATTTCTTGTACAGACAAGTTTAAAATAGGATGGCTGAGTGGCAATTTAAAAGGCAACTCACATCTTACCTCTGCTTCTCTGTTACCTTGCACCTGGGATGTATGTTTGGTGATAGAACAGTTGGATTTAGCTACAGCAAATCAGGAGATTACTGAGATAATTTGCACACTTGGGACTGGTACCAGGATAATATCAGGAGTGAGAAGTGGCCATTGTATTATGGCTGTAGAGGGACTCAGAGGTACTTGGTTCTTTATTATCTAGTGATGTGAACACTCTAGGGTTGTTATGCAGTAGAACAAGGGAACTGCTGAGCAGATTTCAGGTGCCTCAAGGACTGTGGAAGAAACAGCTTCAGCTGATGAGAAGAAAATGATGAAATTTTACCTTAGTGATTCAATTTAAATTTTCTAGTCTTAAACAAGCTCAAAGGTAATTCTTTTTTAAGCTAAAATAAAGTAGGCAGAGTACAGAGACTGTGAAGATTTGCTTAGAGACCCAAGTTTTCCAGGTCTCAGCCCAGACTCCAACTTGTTAATTTGGTTTATTTGCAATGTATTTGATCCTGTTTTTCATCTGCATTGATTTTTTTTTACAGTTAATGAAAAAACATATATAAATTGATGCTGAAAACTTCTGCTATAGGGAGAGCTTTACAGCAAAGCTGTTGCAAAGGAAGCAGTAGAGGCTTCCGAACGAAGTGCATACACCCATTTATAAGTGTTGCCTGCAGATTGAAGGAGGTGATCTTTTACCTCTGCTCAGTACTTGTAAGACACATCTGGAGTGCTGTGTCCAATTCTGAACCCAGCAGTACAAGGGAGGTGTGAAATGAGAGTCCAGAACACATCCAGCAAACAAGCTAAAATATTGAAGGGCTGGAGTACCTGTCATAGGAGTGTTGAGATTGGACTATTCCTCTTAGAGAAAAGAGAGTTCAGGGGAACATTATAAATGTATTAAAATAACTGATGGCAAGAATAAAGAAGACAGAGATAAACTCTCTTCACAAGTGTCCAATGGCAACAAACTGAAATATAGAAATTCTGATTAAACATAAAAAAAAATTTTTCCATAACTGTGGCTGAATGTTCTCCCAAAAGACTGAGGGTACCATCTGTGTACGCTGTCAAAACCCAACCAGAAATTATCCTGGGCAACCTGTGCCTGATCACACTTGAACAAAAGGCTTGGATTAGATGCTGTCCAGAGATGCTCTCCAACCTCAGCCATTCAGTGAGTCTCCTTCCTATTGCAGGACATGCCCTCAGAAATGTTATTTGGGTTGAGTTCATCCATGCTATATTGAAAATGACTGACTGCTTTAGTTCTTGTGAACATGTCAAAATCTCTTGACAATCTCAATGCTTTTCAGAAGGGCTATGGTAGTTGTGGTTGTTTGGGGCAATAATGCTTGGGGGTTTTGAGATTTTTCATGTTAATATATGACATAGGTGACTAAACATGACTGACTCTTTAGAAGGCTAGCAAACTAAACTGGTTTAAAATTATGATGAAGCATACTGAATTTATCCTGTACTTTAGAAGTGTTGAGCATTTCTACTCTTCCATAGCCCTTCAAGCATGATGCAGATTAATGTATCAGTGAAAATCCTTAAAAAATTTTTGGTGACAGTGTTCCATTTCTGCTTTGGATTTCTGTATGGCCTAAACAAAATTGCTAAAGAAGGAATCTATACTAAATATAATATTTTATTTTTACTTAAAAATATCTAATCAATTTACAGAAAAGCTGAATGTGCAGATGTAGATTACACACTTTCTTTAATAAAAGAGATTAGGAACATTATTTCAAAGATGAGATTTTTTTTTTCTTTTTTTCCTTTTTGGTACTTGACATTTTTTTTAATCAGAGAGATAAAATGCCAATTAAAATTTATGAATATTGAGTGGACAGCCTAGGTAGTTCATGTTTGGATAAGTTTATTTGGGCAGTGTTTCCTGAGAGTGACATTTATAGCCATCAGCACTTAGATTCCACTTTCAAGCCAAACTGAGTGTCAGTAATTGGTGTACCATACTGCCATGTAGTAGTTCGTAAAGCAGAGCTGGCTAAAAAGCAGCATTACACTTTCCAAATTTTTTTTAAAGGGCTTTTGTTCTGAATCAGCCCAAAATGAACAAATAAGAAGAAAATCTAGAATTTCCTGTGAGCTGGAAGCTTCCCAAATTTTGCAGCTGCTCAGAGAAATGAGCTCTGAGCTGTGATACTGGCAAAAATGCAAAACCTGTCAAACTGCATACACTCATTGTAAGATGCACAGTGTTGAGTCCCTTCTCATAATTGCCTCATGTATTTCTAGCCTTGTACCTTGGCCTTTCTCCTTTCTCATGACTTCACAAGCCACAGTTGGTGGTGTGTTAATGTGGTAATCAGCTGCTCCTTGCACACGGGTCAAGGGATGGACAAGAAACCAGGGCTTTGCACAACAGCTGGGGCAGTGCTTTTCAGGGAAACATTTATGCTGAAAAGATCCCTGTAGAAGACATATTATTTGGTTTCCATGTGTCTTTTAAAAACCTCTCTTATCATATAACCCCAGTGGCACTCCATTTGTGCTACATCACCTGCTATTCTAATTGCTTTATCAGCACATAACTTGATACAGCATGTCCTCACAAGCTAAGGAATATGAAATTTAACCACCTGAAAATACATGTTAGGCTGAGGAGGTGAGAGAGGTCTCCATTTTCAGTTATTCTTATCTGTTGTATTAAGCTTTGAAATGAAGGTGGGGATAGTTTCTAGGGCTGAGATATTCTCACTGTCATACAGCAATAAATTAATATTTTCTGGACAAATTTTGTTTCCTTAGAAAACATATGAATATTTACACTGCTGAAATTTAAGTAGATTCAGAGGAAGAAGATGCTAATAGTGTCAGTGATACATGTAGGAAGATGCCAATCTGTCCTGAGAAAGAATCAGTATTATTCAGAGATTTTGGAGCCACAGGGAAAAGACAAGCAACATCCATAAGACAGCACAATCTCACATATATAAAATGTACATGTCTTGATCATAAAATTAAAATAAACCATATTTTTTATGGTTTTTAACTGAAGAAGTATTTAGAAAGACATCTTTAGGAGCACTTTTATCAAGAAAATATACTGGCTAGGGGAACTAAAATTTAGGAACCATGAGCCACAAAACTAGAACCATGACCTAAAAACCACAGTGAACTTATTAATGTAAAAGAAATGGAGTAGAAGTCAAGCCAAGCTTCATGGAAAAAGGAGGAGGAAAAAAATACAATGAAACACATCAGACAGACAGCCTGAGGTAGCCTGGTGGGGTGATCTGAATGAAAGGGGAGAAAAAATTGAGCCTGATACAAAGGGCAGAGGAAACACTGAAGGAACTAAGGGAAAGAAAGAACAACAAAAGGCATGAAAGCACTTTTCTTTATTCTGTTAAACCATGGTTTATAGATTTTCCTAAAAGTTGCAGAGCTGAAAAATATACAGTAGTTAACTGGCAAATTTAAAAGCCTAGGAGTTACAAATTATTTCTGTATTGCTCAATTTTTCTCTTCTATTATAAACATTTTAACACATGATGTATTTAAAATCCATTGGGAAAATAAACTCACTCAAGATGTCCTCCCACCCCTTCTGATAGTGGAGGAAACACTAGGAGAGACTGTAAGACTAAATCACAATTTATGGAAAAATCGCAATAACCACAGCAATATTAATGAAAGAGAGTGTTTTACGCCCCAAAAAAGAGTATTCACCACTCAACAAAGGAAAACATTTCCCAAAGACAATGTCAGGTGTGATTTTCTCAGACAAAGGCAAAATAGCTACTGGCTTCAGGCTAAGCCATGTTGTATATAGGAAAGCAGAGGCAGTAAGACAGGGAGGCTCATGATTTAACTCCCCTCCCCCAACCCCCAGCCCAAAGGCAATGGAAATACAGGGACAAGACAAAACGTGGTGGGATCTGACAGGGCTCTGAAACAGGTCAGGGGAACCTTTCCTGGGATTGACTTTACAGAAGTGAGACTGGAGTGCTTGACAGTTCCACGGCAGCCTGGGCTCCACCTGCAGCTCTGCTGTGCTCACCACAGCTGCAGCTTGGGGTCCACATGGTTCAACTGGGCTCTGCTCCTCACCTATTCTCTCTTTTTGTTTTTTTCCTCAGAGCAGCATCTTGGACTTGCAGGGGCTGTCTTTTATTACCCAAACTGGAAAGCTGCAGCTCAGAGGAAGGGGGGAGGGACTGCCAGTGGCTTCGCCTGACACTGAAACTAGTACACTCCGTCCCTTGAGCCCTGAAAGACCGTGCCCCTTCTGCTTCCAACTCCATCTTCTTCCTGTTTAAACCATGCCTTTGCCATGACATGGGTAGTATGCAATTAAATAGTGCTAGAAACTCCACCCCTTTTCTCTATAGCCATGATATTATCCACCCCTTTTTTACCATCAAGGCTGTGCCCAGATCTTATGTCTTTCAACTGTATACACACACACATATAATTATACAGAAGCACAGATATTTCAGTAGTCACTGGCAATCTACCCAAGATGTTTATTGAATTCATTTAGTTCATGGAGTCCTTTTAGACTGGTGTAACTGAAGCAGTTCATACTCATTGTCCATGGTATTTACTACATTAAATGGTAGTGTTTTTTAGGAACTGATATCACATATGCAATGAAACACTTCAGACTGTTCTCAACCAAAAATTAAAGTCTCTTGAGTTATGCATCGTGTTTCCCGATCCCTCTATATTACCCACCAAATGCACCCCAGTCCTTGAGTAAAAACAGTGCCATGGATGGGTTTGCTCTTGCTTGAGCCAGGACTAATCTAAACTGCCCTCTTAACATTCTTCTAATATATGCCATAGGGACTTTATCTCCTTCTATGGTACAGAGGGCAGGTCTAGCTCGATCAGTAGAGCCTCTAGTGTTAACTAACCAGGTGGCCTTCACTAAACATAGATCCCAATGCTTGAAGATCCCACCACCCATTGCTTTCAATGTGCTTTCTAACAGCCCATCACAATGTTCCACTTGCCCAGTGCCTGGTGAATATGATTGGGAATGCGATACACCTATTTAATACTGTGCTCTCTGGACCAGATGAGTCTATTTTTGAAATTAATCCCTCTGGGTTTTTTGGGTGCTGTATTTGTTTTCAAGGCCCAGGATGTTGTTAGAGGCAGTGGTGTGACGCACGGGGTATGTCTCCAGCCATCCCATAGCTGTCTCCACCATTGTAGACACATAACGCTTGCCTTGGCAGGTTTGCAGGAGTGTGATGTAACCAATCTGGCAGGCCTCCCCATATTTATGTTCTGACCATTGTGTCCCATATCAAAGGGGCTTCACCCACATGTTTGATGGCAACATAAGTTTCACAATTATGAAAAATCTGGGAGATAGCATTCATGATTAAATCCATCCCTCAATCATGAGCCCATCTGTATATTGCATCTTTTCCCTGATGACCTGAGGTGTCATGGGCCCAGTGAGCCAAAAATAANTGGTGTGACGCACGGGGTATGTCTCCAGCCATCCCATAGCTGTCTCCACCATTGTAGACACATAACGCTTGCCTTGGCAGGTTTGTAGGAGTGTGATGTAACCAATCTGGCAGGCCTCCCCATATTTATGTTCTGACCATTGTGTCCCATATCAAAGGGGCTTCACCCACATGTTTGATGGCAACATAAGTTTCACAATTATGAAAAATCTGGGAGATAGCATTCATGATTAAATCCATCCCTCAATCATGAGCCCATCTGTATATTGCATATTTTCCCTGATGACCTGTCATGGGCCCAGTGAGCCAAAAATAACTCACCCTTGTGTTTCCAGTCCAGATCCACCTGAGACACTTCAATCTTGGCAGCTTGATCCACCTGGTCATTGTTGCAGTATTCTTCAGGAGCCCAACTCTTGGGCACTGTACTTGTGCATCTACATGGTGTACTTTCACTGTCAACTTCTCTATCTGGGCAGGGATGAGTTTCCGCAATTCAAAAGCCCAGATGGCTTTTCCTCTGTGCTGCCAGTTGGCCTTTTTCCATCAGTCTAGCCAAACTCAGAGAGCATTTGCTGCCATCCATGAGTCAGTGTAGAGGTAGAGTGTTGGCCATTTTTCTCATTCAGTGATATCTAAAGCCAGCTGGAGGGCTCTCAGCTCTATGACCTGGTTGGATCCACCTTGTGCCCCAACAGCTTCTGAGACTTGCCACGTAGGACTCCATGCAGCACCTTCTAATTTTTGATTTGTTCCTATGATATGGCAGGAGCCATCAGCGAAGGGAGCAAGTTGCTTTTCATTGTCAAGCAACTCATTATGTGGTGGGGTCTCCTCAGCATGTGTCACTTGCTCCTCATCCTCTTCTGATGGTAATACAAAATTTTCACCTTCAGGTCAATTTGTGATGATCTCCAAGAGCCCTGGGTGAGTGGGAATTCCTGTTTGAGCTCACTGTATGATCAGAAGGATCCACTCTCTCCACATGGCATGATTGCATGATGTGTATAAGGGACTTTCCTCTGACAGTCAAGGTGCCAGGAGAAGCTTTGCTTTCATGCCAATCACTTCTAAAGCAGTTCAAATTCCTTCATAAGGTGACAAGAACTCTTTTTCAATTGGGGCATCATATCCTTTTTATCCCAAACTTCAGTACCCCAGTGGCTGTCTTCAAGTCTCCCTGGGTAGTTTTTGCTAGACTCTCAAGGAAGGACCATTCTCCCCTGCTCCAGTGTAGAGTGCCTTCCATTGCATCATGTTCTGACTGGCCCGAGGGCTACTGCATGGGCGATCTCCTGTTTAATTTGTTTAAAACTTGTTGTTTTTTGTGACCCCACTTTAAATAATTTCTCTTCTGTTTCATAAGGTAGAGAAGGCTTACAATCTGTCTGTTCTCTGGGATACACATTCTCCAAAACTCCATGGTGCCTAGAAAAGCTTTTGTTTCCTTCTTACGGTTGGTAACATAGATGCTATTTTGTTAACCATATCCACTGGAATCTGAGGACATCCATCTTGCCATTTTACTGCTAAAAACTGAATTTTCTGGGCAGATCCCTTAAAATTACTTTGTTTTATGACAGACCAGCTTTCAGGAGGATCTGGATTTTCTCTCTTTTCTCAAAGCCTTCCTCCACTGTGTTTCCCCATACAATGGTGTCATCTAAGTAATGAAAGTGTTCCAGAGCCTCACCCTTTCCCAGTACAGTCTGGATCAGTCCATGGCAAATAGTGGGGCCATATTTCCTTCTCTGGGGCAGTTGGTTGCAGGTGTACTGCACCCCCCTCCAGGTAAAGTCAAACTGCAGCCTTTACTTAGCTGATAGTGGAACAGAGAAGAATGAATTGTCAATGTCCATGGTGACACCACTTTGCTGCCTTGAACTCTGGTTCGTACTGAGGCTCTAGCATGTCCAGCACAGCAGCACTCAGTCATGGTGTTACTTCATTCAGCCCACAAGGGTCCACTGTCAATCTCCACTCTCCAATCGACTTAAACACTGGCCACATCAGACTATTAAATGGGGAACGAGTCTTGCTGGCCAATCCCATGACCCTATAACCATGACAAACTTCAGCTATTAAATATTTCTTAATACGTCTACCTTGAAATTTTCTGTTCTGATATCGTATTTTTTAAAATATGTGCAATAACTAGTCCCATTTCTGATAAGCCAGACTTAAACTCTCGCCTTTCAAAATGCTGTCTTGCACCTTTAATATCCTTAACGCCTTCCTTATTGTCCATTAATCATAGCTTTGACAGAAAGTTTTGGATGAAAGTAGTGCGATAGTAGACTGATACAATAATTCTACTTGAATATTATTTTTTTCTTTCATATCACATGTGCCTATGTTTTACAATGTATTGGTAAAATTCAGAAATGTTATTCCAGAAACATTTATTAAACTCTGAAGACGTTTTGTTGTAAGTCTGGGATATACCATGGTGCTCTTAAATAGCAGAGATAAAATGCGTACCCAAAGAAATTGATAATCTTGTCTTGTTCAGTTATCTGACTTGAACCTGTTTCTAATAGGAAATATTTTTTTCTGCTCTAAAATATTCTATTAACTTCTGAGTACTTGCTTCAAAATCCCTATAATTCCCTGTTTTGTTTTTTTTTTTGGAGGTAGCAAAATAATATCCATAAAGTTAGACCACCTAAAGAACATCTGAGAGGCATCCATAATTTCCTAGTCAGCTGCATGCAATTTAAAATTGTCAGATTTGCAGCTCAAATCAGCCCAGCAGATACTGGATGGCCAGAATAGTCAAACATACACAAGATACACTTTCTAAAATTATTTCTGTATCATACAAAGCTGCCAATCTGTTCACATAATCAGAAATAAGATTTTAGCATTGCCTCATGGAGCTTTATTCTGAAATACAGTCTAAGTCCACTTGTTACAGATCCAGAGCATTATGAATATAAGACTCTAGTTAAAATTGCAATAATTAATTTTTTCCTCGTGCCTATTGTGCCTTGTAGCTTTGATCCTTGTTTATTGTTTTGACCTTGGACAAACAAACAAACAAACAAACAAACAAACAAACAAACAAAAACCCAAGACAAAAAACTAAACTCCAACAACAAAAAACCATCTGTACAAGAACAATGGGCTTTATCTTCAAGAATTCTTATGTCTACATTCAAGGGGTAACCTTCACCTCCGTTTGGCTCCTGTTTTGGGAAGAAATTAGTAAAGTAGGTAGGTTTTTGATTCTTATTATATTTTTGGAAAATATCAACAAAATCCTGTTTATTTTTACATAAGAATCAAACATCTGGAGACTATTTCTTTGCTCAGATTCCAAGACATTTTCTTGCCAGTACTTATCCCTAAGGTCTTTTCTCAGGATATTATTCAAATCCACATGTGTTCCTATCCAGAATGTCTATCAATGTGTGTCCTTTGTTCTTATGTCATTATTTTTATAAACAGGAACCGTTTCAGCAGATAGCATTCAGCATTTCAAAGCTAACCATAATTTCCATAAGCTTTCCCCTCTGGTTTTAGCCTCAGAGAGAGGCAGTACTCTAACCAGTTTCAATATATATAAAACCTAGCTTTAAGCATCACAGAAAGAAAATACACTAATATATGCAGGTTGCTTTCTATGAGGAAAATATTAACAAGAATATATGATAAATGGTCATATGTTTAGCAGAACAAGAGGGATAATGTCAAAATAAATAACTGCAGTCTTTTAGTTTAAGAGATACAGTCAAACTTAAGGTAAGTGCAGTCAGTTGAGAGACAAATTACAACCATTTTCTGAAAATACAAATTTTCTTGCACAGATAAGAAACTATAGGAAAAGGAAATGCAGAGTTTTCTTTCTGAAAACTGTCTTCAGGAAGAGTTGTAATTTAAAAATTCCTCATAAATTTTACTTAGAAAAAAATTATTAGGGTGGGGCATGGTTAGAAACCCATAAAAAGAACAGAGATGTTTTATGAATTTCAGTTGTTAAAGAGCTGTTAATCAGCTGCCCCTACAGGAACAATCTAAGCCTATTTCTCAATTCAATCTGTCTTCTAGTGAGATATTTTTCAGAACCGTGTTGAACAATCTTTCCTAAATCAGGTTCCACACTGTTGTAGCAACACATAAAGTAGCAAGAAGTGACAGAAATTGAATGATCCTCTCAATAGCATACAAATTCAGAAATATCTGCCTCTTTAATCTGGTGTTTTAGACAATGCAGCTTTCGAGTGGAATGTTCAATTCTAATGCCTAGGTCTAACATATATAGATAAAGTCTATATATGATTTAAGACATATAAGATGAAGTCTGAACATAGTACGTCCACCAGAATTTAACAGATGCCTGTTGTGGCTTTTCTTTCCTCAGACTTCTTACTTACTGAAGTACTTAAAATCACAATATGAAAAATAATTATTTTTAAAGGAAATCATCATCATCATCATTGTCTACCCTACAACAACAGCAACAATAATAACCCAAAACTAGTCCCTCTGTCACCAAAAATTATTGACACTTTAGGTCTCTATCTGATACCTTATCCTCTTTTATTTTGTTCAACAATGCATGCATGGTAGCACAATCTGGAGGACTCTAACAGTAGTAATGCACTCAAGAAGACCATTATAATCCTAATATGGTCTGTATAAATGGAACTTGATCCAAAGTTGCTCTATGAGAAATTGTTCACTACCTAGTGAAGACTATCAGTCATGGAGCAAAAAATAGCCAGAATCAAGCTCTTCATTGAGATCTAAAACACTGTAGGGCAGAAGTAACTGAAGCTTCAATTTCAAACAATTCTAATTAGGAAAGAAAAAAATGTTCTTTTCTTGGAAAGCTGGAAACCAAATGCTCTTGATGTGATGTCCTTGAATCCTCTTTCTGTACAGGTATACATATATAGGATGAACAACACCATGTACACTAGAACTGTCTATCAGTTGTATTGTAGCTTACAGTCAAAGGAGAAGTTGGAGAAAGCACTGCCTTTGAGTGGGAGCTAAACAGAACAAATGCATTTTTCTACCTAATTTTCTTTTGAGACTCTCCAGTACTACAGCAATGTCTCTGTAAGATTCAAAAAATTTCTTTTCTGTCTTTCTGTTTACTTCTCTCCAGAAGAGTGTCTGAAAGTAGCTTCAGTCCTTGTTCTTGCAACAGGTGAACTCTTTGTTTTGCCAGTGATGGGAGTCATCTAAAAATGTCATTGTTATATCATGAATTTGAACAGTAAGGACCCTTCCTGTAGAAAACGATTTATGCGTTTGACTAGGAGGGAGAACAAAGAAGTATTAAAATGGTCCTAGAGGCAAACTCAGTGATTCAGAAGTCAAAGAGAAGGCTGTGACTGGAGATGGGTACATTTTGGAATGCACCATTCTATGCATATAGGCATGTAAAGATTCACAGATGCTTAAACATACTCGTTTCCTTTGCATGTCCAGTAATTACAAATGACCTTGTGTCAGTGAAAGAGAATTAAATCATTTCTACCCTCATTGACCAATTCTTTGTCCTGCACATGTGCCACGCATACGATTTGATTGTTTCACAGTAGTCAGCACTAGAGGAAAATGCATTTGTTATTGTTAGTTATTAGGCTCAGTCTTTTCTGTTAAAATCACAGATATTATTCACAGTATTAATTTAATCATTGCAGATTTTACTTTATTTTGACCCACACTCTTAATCTGATGATGGTACATGCTTTTACAATCAAAATGTTGACACAATCAGATACAGAACACAGAAGAGATGCAGTCAAAGGAAAATAATAGAGGAAAATTAAGAAACCACGCCAAGATTCTTCAAATTATAACACACAGAGTTAAGAGATGAGAGAAATTGAGAGGTTCTCAACAAATAGCAGTCATATTTCATTTTATTTCATGTCAGCAAGGGAGACCAAGCCTGAAAGTGGAACACACATATTTTGTCAGACAAACACATCTGATATCTTGACTAAGAACATAAACAAATTTTTCACTGTTTAGCAGTTGCTGCTAGACATATAGTAGACACAGTCTCTGTGGTTTACAGATTTTTTTTTTCCACATGAATTGTCTTTAAACAGAATTTTTCACTCCTCTCAACTTCTTTCCTTTACAAATAATTCTGTTTAGATTTCTAGGAACCTAGAATAGGTTGTACTACGTTGTATTTTTGCAGTAGGTGTTAATGACTTTGCAACAATCTCTCTTGTTATTATCACATTGCATAAAGCCCTGGAAAAAAAAAAATAGCATCTGCCTATTAATTCTGTAGAGTCAGTGGCAAGCTGAACATCTAGAAAAATATCACCTGAACTGAAAGAAAATCAATATTTGAGGTGCGATGGGCCATGATCAAGAAGAATTAAGGCAGTCTGTGACTGACACCCATCACAGAAAAAGTTAAGATATAAAGTCTTCCTTATGATTCTTATGATAATACAAAAAATATGTTCAATTTTACACATATATTTTCTATTTTCTAAAATAAAAAGTCCCACAGAAATCCTCCAAAGCCAAGAAAATAAAATACAGTGCAACGAACTATGAAATGGCTTTTGCAGATGAAAGAAAATTATGCTAAAAAATGGTGTTTAGAAATCCAGACATTAATTTATCATTTCCTATCCAAACCCAGGGTTTGGACAGATGTGTTGAGGCAGCATTAAGTTTGACATTTGAAGAAGATAAGTATCTTGTTTATAGTAGTAAGAAAGAATCAGTTAACAGATAAGAAAATTCTGTCACTGTGAAAGGAATGACAAAATGGTCCTTATAACAACTAAATTATTGTTTACCAGGTGAACCTTTGAAGTCATAAATGATCATATGTCTTAGCCATGGTCATTTCCTATAAAATGAAAAGAAAACTAAGGCCAAAACAGAAATCCTGAATTTTTATGTTGGAGATAACACCTTATGTGAGAAAAAGGTTAATGATATGCATGGGGAGGTCAAATAAGCTGTTATCAGCAGTTGGTCATGGATGAAACCTGTATAGCATGAAATGTTTATCTCAAGCCAGAGGAAAACATGACTATAATATAAATATATGGGGATTTTAATTTCCTTTTAAATAATCTATGTAGACATTTGTGGAAAATCTGCAAGAGTATGTGTTTTAAGATTATCATGTAGTCAGTATATCTTAAGCTTAATATATAAAGCTGTTCATAGATTTTTCTACTTAAATTCTCTTTTGATTGAAGGGGCAGGTTTTCTTCTTTTTTTAAAGGCAAATTTAAAAAATGATAAAAAACATGAGACTTGTGGATAGTGTTTACAAACAAGAACTGAACATCTCTCCCCTAATTCGATTAAATATTTCCCTCACCCTATTTGATTTTCAGGAGTTTTTTGTCCTAGCACTGGAAAAATGGCAAGGTCCTGTGGAATTTTTGATAGAGCTGATTTCTTTAGTCTTCTCTTTGAGAGGATCTTTCTGAATTTAATTTAGTAGATTATGATTTTAAATCTCAAAGGCAAGCATAAGGAACTTCTGCATAAATAAAATTGAACTAAAAAATTTCTGGTTTTCATAGGAAGATATCTGAAAGTCTCTGAAGCCTTTACAAGAGCTATATTTGATTCAGGCAATAAGTGCTTATTTGAATGTTTAAAAAGAGGTTATAAATAAGTTTAAGTAGTTTAGTGGTGTACATTTTTCTTAGAAAATATCTTTTTAAAAGTGTTTTATTGACTTCAGTGAGTGTGAAATGATTGAAGCAATAATGAACAGTTTATGCTTGAGTGTACAAGGACCCTAGATATTTATAAATGACAGGTCTACAGAATACCTATGAATGAAAATGACCCCAGGTAACTGAACACTGCTTTTCCAGCAGGTATATACACAGCCAAATAATGAAATGAAACCCACAGAGGATTTTCAAGATATTTGACATGAAGTAATTTATGATTACTGCTGGAGTAAAGAAAGTGACATTCAGATTTCCAACAGATCTGTTACAGGCTACAACAGAACTTGTATCTAAAGCAAGGCAATAGAATGCTATTTTTAATGTATAACATATAATACGTACATGGTGTGCAAAATTAAGTGTGTACAGCAATGAGAGTGTTAGGCTGCCTACTCGGTTCGTTAGTTTATCGGACACACTGCACAGTACCATACAACACAAACTTTTTTCTACTAGAAATATTCAGACACACTGATAAGTAGTCATGACTCTTTCATGTGACCTGACATCAGATGGACTGTTTTTCAGAGACTGTATTATATATGTGTGCTCAACCTGTCAGCCTGCTAGGCGGAATCACTACTATAAGAATGATTACATTTTCTTTTTAATAACTCAGCATTGTAACACTGTCCAAAGGCAGAAAAAACTCCCTTCTTTCCCAAAAAATAGCTCTGAACAGAATATAGAAACTTAAAAGCCTTCCCTTTAGGTTTCACCTGTCTATATTTCTCTACTCTTTTCCCATTATGAGAATTCTTTCATACTTTCTCTTTTTTAGACTGAACATAGTGCTGATTGTCACTCTCACTGAACCCCTCGCTGTGACTGTGCAGCAGCAGAGATAGCAGGCAGTGATCTCAGTTAAATGAAGACTAATGCCTGGATTCAGGCTAGTCAGCTCAGGTCAGTAGGCTGGCAGAAGACCTACAGGTTGAAAGTCTTTGGGCCCACAGAGAACTGCAGGGAATTCCCTGAGAATCAAATAGTTGTATACAGTTGGATCAAGAACACAGCCATAATGAGACAATTCAGCCTCTGAGTGTTCTACACTTACACAGTTTCCCTTTTCCTTTTTTATGCTTTTTTGCCTTTTTTTTTCACAAAAGAAAGATTTTTATTTTTCTGTTTTCATTTAAATTCTCTAATCACAGTCTCTTCAATAGCCCAAGTGTTGGGGTTGCCAAAATCTCAGATTTTTTTCTGAATGTGATATAAGTGCATGATGAAGAATGCAGAAGGCCATAGAAACATATGGCCTTTCTAATATAAAAGCTGTTGCTGCTCCTTTCAGCATCTTTCAGGGACCTGTTTCCTTACTGCTCCGGAGCCCAGCTGTTCACAGACTGGTCAATGTCAAATGATTCTGGGGTCCTTCTATGACGCGCCGCTGCTTCCAAACCCCTCACACCGGCTAGGTCGATAGAGCCCGCAGCGGCTCG
>VYXF01012352.1:515130-531300 GCA_013397295.1 Polioptila caerulea | reverse complement strand
TTTTTTTTTTTTTTTTTTTTTGTTTTTTTTTGTTTTTTTGTTTTTTTTTTCTTTTTGGAAGGAAACAAATAACTAACTTATAGTGGATTTCTATAAAGATTTTTTCATAGTCCATGGGGTCTTCACCTCCATGGGGTCACCTGTAGCCTATTGTAGTGCAGGAAGGCAGCAAGGGCAATGTCTGATGATATGAGCTCATGGTAAAAGAGGCGTGTGAAACTGGGGACTGAAGATTTCTCTGTTCCCTCTTCAACTTCTGATTACATTCCCATTTTTAATTTCTTATCAAGGCTGGACACAAATCCCATGATGGAAGAAGAAAGAAGACTGAGTGTAGACAGGATATATATCTACATTCACAGATTTGAGCAAAAGTTCACAGTTATCTGAATAAATTTTTGTATATTTTGTTTTACTCTCCCTTAGCTACCAGAATTAAGAGTTGTACTACTTTCCTGTGTTTATACCTTGCTTGCTTCTTAATTCAGATTGTATTGTGAAATTTAAATGAAAAAAATACTATCTGAGACACTTCATGCTTATTTATAACTCAAGTAAAGGTCATAAACTCTGGACTTTTCTTTTGTTTGGACTTTTTTTTTTACCCTGTTATGTTTGGATATTTAAAAGAATGAGTGGAATCTTTGTATAAACATTGGCATAAATTAGATGGGGGGATGCACAGATAAATACTGTTTCATAATTAGATTCAAAGTTTACAACATAGCCAAACAAATGAGGAAGGATATCACAGAGGAAAACCTCAGGAAAAGAAATTATTCTGCAAGATAGAATCAAATTATCAATTGAAATTGGAAGCATCTCTTCCAATACGGAACAGAACTGGAGAACAGAGGAGAAATTTCAAGTGTGTGGATTAAAAAAGATACAAAGGCCTAGAACTATACTAAAGTTTGTGGATCGATGGAAGTTGACAAATGGAATTAAAAACAAGAATTATTTTTTGAGAGCAGCTCATTCAAGATGATCTAAAACAAATTTTGGGGAGAAGCTGAAAAAAAGAAAGGGTGAATCGGAAGACTAGATCTCTCTTTACATCTGTGTGCAGTAAAGATACAAATTAGAGCTCAGGAAAAAATCTTTTCATCAGTGTTGTGGACCTTCCTGAAGTCTTAGCAATGGTTGTTATTTACAGTCTTTGCTTTGCCTAGAATTCTCCCAGTATGTAACTATCTTAAAATGGTCAATTTAAAAAACATGTGATGCTATTTTATAGGACCCAAGGCAGTGAGATAAAGTGAACTAAATTATTATGAATCAGAAATTCTGCTAAGTTTTTGCCCTTGACATCTTATCTACTCTTAGCAATTACAGAACATTTCATTTTAAAAATACTATGTTTCTCTACCATTATTCCATTATTCTAATTATCCTTTTTTTTCTTGAAGTACCTGGGATAACATACTTGGCTTAATTTTTGTTTCTTGTTTAATCTTGTAAGATAAAATTCTTAAGAATAAATAAATCTATCATCATACTTTAACCTGATCTTTTTAAAGAGTGAGATCTACTGCATAGAGGAGCTTCTGGGCTAAAATAAGGGCAGCTTCTGACCATAGAGATACTGAAACACTACAAACCCAATTAGAAGGAACTGCAATCTAATAAACATGCTCTATAATTGAAGTGCAGCTATGTATCAGTGGATAAATGAAGCTTAAAAAATAATCAAGCAAACAATAAGTGAGGAAAAAGAAATTCCATTTGTGTTGCTTGGAAGAGTAAATCTCTGATGATAATGGCTTGTGTTACAGAAGGTCCAAGATATCAGGATGAGGAGAACCTGTTGCCTCCTAAACATGCCCAGGGATATCTTATTTTCCCAAGATATCTGTCACACTTTGAATCTCTAGAAACTGAAATTTAAAATTAAGTATTTGCTCATTGTGATCCTTTCTTTACTGCTGCTGACATTGGATAACATGGTACATTAACAATTCCCATGGCAGCAGCAGGAATTTTTAGACACAAAGATAAATGCACTGCACTATACTGTCAGGTTCCAAACCTAAAAATGTCTCTCAATAGTGTTGCTTTTTAAGAAGGAATGGTTAGGTGTAAAAAACTGGCTGAAAGGGACTCACTGTGCTCCTTAATGTTCCTGCATACACTACAAATTACATGTGTAATATAGTACTACAAACATCTCCAAATGAAAAAAAAAAAAAAATGAAATACTGTGGAGAGCTGTATTTGATCTCACAAACACAAATTGTAGCCATCATCTAGAGCACAGGAAAAAAAAAAATTGAATGAAGTTTAGCAGATAGAAGAATAGTTTGGCAGGACACAGGCAATTGGATGTTTAGAGAAGTTGCTCATTTTCCCAAGAGCTAAAGTAGGTTGAGACAAAAAAAACCCTTTCTCTGTCGTTTATGAAGAAATTTCATGCACAGATACAGTATTTACTTACAAGGGAAATAAACCGAGCTTGTAGCTACCAGCTAAGGATACTCAAGTGAAAGCAATCCTTCTTTCCTGTAGCAGCCCTAAAAATTCCCTTTGACATTGATTGGACATGGCACCTTGCACAGTAAACAATGCTACAATTACTTATCTTTTCTTGAAAAAAACAAACCCAATCCCCTATGGTATGTTTAGGGTAACCTTAGGCCCAGTCTAGTTACACAGTAATAACTATTTTGTGGGGCAGACTTCACTTATCAATATTTGAAGGCTGCAGCAGAGGAAACAACCTGATCATGACAATGTAGATAATTTGGAAAGAATGGATTTAAGAAAGGGAGCTATTGATTCCTTTCCTGGCCTCCAGAAGCTTTCAAAAAAATGAAATAAAAGTATTTTGCAACCAGTAGAAGATATATCTTCTATAAAATTTTGACATTTTCTGGACAACACATTAAAGATTAACCTATCACTGCAGTATGGAACTTCGAAAAAAAACCATATAATTTCTTCTGCTTTACTTACATTGCCTATTAAACCTGGCCATTTTAGTGCTCACTAAAATCATTATCTGGTGGTGTGGGGGAAAATCGTTTTACACATATCTAAGTTTAGTCTGTTTTAAGAGCTTAAGTGGTGCATCAGCTTCATCTGAACATAATTTTCTTTGAAGTCAAATCTTAAATCCCCACTGATAGAATCTGAAAGGGAAGTTTAGTCCTTGAGACTATGCGTGGTGAGAAAGGCACAAAGGTGAAAAAAGACATGGCAGAAAATCACAGCATCAAAGACAGAGGGTCTGTCACAAAGGATGAGGGTGAGTAGTTGAGAGAAGCAGTCAAGCATTGAGAATAATCAGTGAACAGCTGGAAAGGCCAAGAGAGACCCTGGAAGCCAGGGAGCATTAAAGAGAGTTTAAGTGTGTCAAAGCCCAGGATACTGCTTCTTGGGTTTCACAGAAAAAAAAAAAAAGGTGTGAGTCAAGATTTTCTCAAATTATTTATAGCTTTAGGGAAGTTTTACTCTTCAAAAATCTCAGAAATCCAGATTTCCCACTGGTGCATGTTCTGGATTTTTTGAATTTGGACCTAAAGATTGTGCCCATCTATCCTACAGGAACTATTTAAAAAATGCTTCTGGGTCTGCAGACAAATGATAATTTTTCTAGGTGAGTGTAGAAACACTGTCCCTGCAATGTCAGGGAGTAACACCTGAAGGGTGTTCATCCTGTATACCTGTGCACACTTGGTGAATAACCTACAGTGAGAAGCACTCTCCAGCTCCCACAAAACACACGCACAGCAGGAAATTACACAGCACTTAAGTGGCAATTATGTGTCCTCATGCTGTATCCCAGCACTGGTGAAGTTGAGTACACTGCACGACTTTATCTCTGTGATAAGCAGACACAGCTTTTTACTTTTCCAGGTTTCAAACCCAGTAGGAGCAAGAAGGCCCATGGACTTCCCAGGCAGTCTGCCACCCTTACCACAGCAGAATGTACTTTCAACAGGACAGCACTAAGCGAGTAAGACTATAACATCCACACTTTCTCTGGTTCTTAATTTAGAAAAATGTTTTACTCCCCCTCGGCAAAAATTCAATTTTTGTTGGAGATCAGCACTGCTGTGCTGCAGAAGTCCTCCTAGGAAGTAGAAGATTCGGTAAAAGATGGCACTAGCTACTCATAGCATGACTTCCTACCTCCAAGCCTTAGGTTTTGAGGTTCATCATTCATAATGAATGAGTTAAGTGAGATGCATACACTTTTCTCTCTGGAAAATTAGATCAGGAGATATTGACAGAATCAACTCACCTTTAGTGACGAGTGGGGAAACTATTTATAACTGCTCTTGTAAGGTTTTCCTTCATAATTTTTTTGCCAAAAAAAGTATTTGCTATAAATGACTCTCATGTTCTTACAGCTTAATCTGCAACAAACCATTTCTAGCATCAATTCTGAAATTCCAAATATTGGTAATAAATATTTATTCCAATAGAAATATATTTTTCTAATCTGTCAGTCACTTACTATTTTTAATCTACTAAATACAGGCTGTGTAAATTTTATAACAGCTCATATATTTGTACTTTTTTTTCCTTCTCTTTCATTCTCCAGTCTATAGGACTGTACACTCTTTGAACTGAGTCTCCTTATGCCTTCCTGCAACAATTATCATGACTGAAATGTCTGAGCTTGGCCTTTAAAAAACTTAAATGATAACTTAAGAATATTTGCAAAAAGCAAAGAGAAAAATAAACCCAGTCTTGCAACATGCTTTATTATATGTTAATTGGTGGCAACTGAAGATCAGTCTACCCCACTTATTTCCTGAACAAGTTCTTGCTTGTGCCGTAAAATTGTTCTCCCTTTGTCTATTAGAGAAAATAGAATTGCCCTGTCTGGCCCCAGTCTTGCAGACTGCTATATCTTCCACTAACAGTTCCATTAACTTCATTTAAACTACCTGAGAGAACTGACTTAGTATGCAAGTGACTGGGAAATTGAAACCTTTGTCCCTAGGCAGTTTCTGGATGATTTTTCTGTCTAGATTTTTCTTCTCTCCAAACCATCAGTCATTATTGGATCATGCAGCTATTTAAAAAAATGGCTTGTATTGCTCATTCTCCAGTCTGTCTAATTTGATGTTGCCAGTGCTAATAATTTCTCATACTGTTAAACTTATTTTTGCTGCTAGCTGCAGCCATTCTAGAAATGTAAATTATTTAAAAGCTGAGCTTTATGTAAAAAGAAATGAAAAATAATTTCTTGACCTCCTGGAGAGAGAAAAAATAAGAAAATCATTAAGATAATATCAGAGGACAATTAAAAATGTTTGAAAGTTGTTATTATCATTAAATGTCATGTTTTTAGGCAATATTATTATAATCAAACATTTATCTTATGGTTTCTTGAAATTTGAAGACTGATGAGGGACCTCTACAGGATTGAGGAGTGGATCCATGTAAACCTCATGAATTTTGACGTGTCCTAATGCAAGGTTCTGCCTCTGGGCAGGGGCAACCCCCAGTATCCATACAAGCTGAGTGCTGAATGGATTGACAGCATCCCTGCAGAGGATTTGGAGATACTGGCAGATGAAAATCTGGCCAACATGCGATGCAGCCCAGACAGCCAGCTGTATCCTGGGCTGCATCAAAGGAAGTGGACCAGAAGATTCAGGGAGTTGACTCTTCCTCTGAACTCAACTGAGGAATCCTCGGTACAAGAATGACATAGACTTGTGAAAGTGGGTCTAGATGAAGGCCACAAAAATTGCCAGAAGATTGGATTACATGTCCTGTGAGGAAGGTCTCACAGCTGGAGTTGTTAAGCCTCCATAAGAGAAGGTTATGGAGACACCTTACTGTGATCTTTAAATATATATTGGAAAATCATAAGAAAGAATGTGGGAATGTTTTTACCAAGTACTATAGTGACAGGACAAGTGGCAATGGTTTTAATTGAGGAAGGTATATATTGAAGGAGGATATATTTATATATATTTAGATAGGAAGAAATTTTTTGTGACAATGGGCAGTACTGGAACAGGTTTCCCAGAGAAGTTGTGGATGTCCGATCCCTGCAAGTGTTCATAGCTGGATTGGATGGGGCACTGAACCACCTGGTCTAGCACAATATGTTCCTGTCCATGACACAGGGGTTGGACTACATGATCCTTGAAAGTCCCTTCCAACCCAAACTGTTCTGTGATTCTTTCACATTGCAATTATTGAAATTATTGTACATAATTTATAATTCTCGTTAAGAATTCCTCAGAACTCCAAGAAAATTTGCTAAGAAGAAACGCTATAAATAGTTATAACAAAATAGATCAAAATCAATCATTGAAACTTTTTTGAAACAAAGATAATGTACTTACTTATTTACTATTCTCAAACACATTTAAAGTTATGAATAAGATAACCATTTTCCTTACCCTACCATCTACTTTTATTACATCTTTTGTGTTCACAGAGTGTGTGACCTGCTTTTGTAGGTCCTTGTATCCTCCAAGCACACTGCTGCAGGAAGTTACATCCAGGAGCAACTATTAGGATCAAGGAGAATGACCAGTTGCACCTGGAGAAGAAGGGTGGTCACATATGTTTAGCTGATTCCTGAAAGCACTATTGGCTCTAGATATGTAAAAACTACAGTTTTTTGGATCAAGGGAGGACATACTATTCTGACCAAAAGCAGACACTTCCATGTATGAAGTAGTCACACAAAACTCCTATTATGTCACTAAAGAGAGAGCCAGGAGAAAAAAATCAAGAGAAAATTCATGTTATTCAAAAGCAGAGATTAAACTATTTTGTCACAACTTTTTTGTTGTTGTTGTTTGTTTTGTTTATTAACTGGGAAAGAATTCTAACATGGATGATTTTGAAATATGACCTTACATATATACAGTTAGATGAGAGAAATCTCATTCATCATGCATCTGAAGAGAGGGAGAGAAAAACAGTATTAGGAAGGTAGAAAATTTATAAGAACGTGTGATTTTGGAAGAATAAATTACTATCAAACTCTTCTTCCAGTACCTGGTTTGCATCTCTGGTTATAAAATGATTGTGTTCAAGAACTACTTCTGCTGACTTGCCCAGGTGTATTGGTTTTGTTCTTTTAATAATTAAGCTAAGGAGAATACAAAATTGATAATTCTGAAAGAGTGTTTCCACATATTGTAGTGTTGAAAAAGCTGAAATTCTGTAAATCAGGAAAAAAAAAATGATTCTTTCTGATTGTATAAAATATACTGAAAAAGGTAATTAAAAAAGTAGAAAAAAAAATCAATGGACAACCATCAGTTAAACTACCTGCAATTTACTCATGGAATGCTGAGTTTATTTGAGTTATTTGTTGTATAATGTTGACTAGAAATAATTCTTTTTTCAAAAAAGGTTGAAAAAATTTGGCATATGGGAGCTTGGAATCTAGCAATGCTACTGTTAAAAGTCTCAGCAAGCCAGTACTGTCAATTGCCAGTACTGCTGCTGGTTGTTTTGAGAATATTATTTGGATAACACAATCATAATTTTGTAAAATCCATAATGAGTCTACTCCCTTGCTAGATTTTCAGTTGCCTAGCTTTCAAAAAGCTTTCTTATGCAATTCTTTCCTGCCAATATGAAACCTATAGACTAGTGGACTGTAAATATGAATTGTAATCAGCAAACTGTAAATATGAAATGAATACAAATATAATGAATGGAATGTCAAAAGAATGGCTTGGTTCTATAGTAGTTGTATCAATCCATTGTACAGCAGATTAATTAAAACACAAGACCACTCCTAACCTTCTGCTCTCTTCTTTTTAAAGGAAAATATCTAGTTGAAGGCCTGTCACTAGTGGTGTCTCCCGAGATTCAGTACTGGGCCCAGTATTGTTTCAATTATTTCTCAATGATTTAGATGAAGGAGCAGAGACCCCTTCAGCAAGTTCACTGATGACACAAAGCTGGGAGGAGTGGCCAATACCCCAGAGGGCTGTGCAGAGCCCTTCAGAGGGACTAGGACAGGCTGGAGAGATGGGCAGAGAACTGTCTGAAACTCAACAGAGGAAAGTGGAGTTGCTGCCCTTGGGGAGGAATAACCACATGCACAAACACAGGCTGGTACTCTGTGGAGAAGGACCTGGGAATCCTGAGGGACAATGAGCTCTCCATGAGCCAGCAGTGCCCTCGTGGCCAAGAAGGCTGAGGGTGTGCTGGGGTGCATTAGGAAGAACATTGCCAGCAGGGTGAGGGAGCTGATCCTGCCCCTGTACTCAGCCCTGGTGAGGCCACAGCTGGAGTGCTGTGTCCAGTTCTGGGCTCCTCAGGACAAGAGAGACAGGGAGCTCCTGGAGCAGGTCCAGGGGAGGGGAACAAAGATGTTTAAGGGATTGGAGCATCTATCTTATGAGGAATGATTGAGGGAACTGGGCCTGGTCAGCCTTGAGAAGAGATGACTGAAAGGGGACCTCATCACTTTCTATTGTATTGGAAGGGAGAGTACCAAGAGGATGTTTCCAGGCTCTCCCCAATGGTGCCCAGCAATAGGACAAGAGGCAAAGGGCAGAAACTGATGCACAGGAAGTTCCACCTGAATATGAGGAAGAATTTCTTTGCTGTGTGGGTGAGTGAGCACTGGAACAGATTGCTCAGAGAGGGTGTGGAGTCTCCCTCACTGGAGATAGTCAAGAACTGTCTAATACAGTCTGATGCTGTATTACTCTATTACCCTGCTTAAGCAGAGAAGTCAGATCACATGACTCACTAGGGTCCCTTTCAGCCTTACCAATTCTGTGATTCTGTGAATTTGACAAGATCTTTCATAAGTGTTCATTACCACAGTAATTTTTAGTACTCTAACATCAATCATATGACATCTAATATCAGATAATCATCACTAGACTCTCAACATACCTATCTTCCATGTCCATGGTGCACTGAATCATGCCAAGAAATTTCTGATATCTTATTACCACATACATTGCAGTTCGGGGTATTTTCAGTGACTTATTACTAAATAAAGTTTCCAAGAACACTATAATTTTATGAATTGGCATACCATTTCCCATAAAGATGCACTTTATTCAGAGTATAATGTAGCTTCACATCAGTGTCTAGGTGCAAATGCATGGAAAGTTTCAGCTGATTTTTTTCTAAGTAAATGGTAGACAGGTTCTTGAGAATATCATAGAAATTCCATGTAGATTTGGGAAAAGTCCTAATTTAAATTCAAATAAGGGTAAGAGAATCAAGTAGCATAAGACCCATTTTGATCAACTGAGTTTCTCAGTGGTATCTGAATACTCTGCTCATGGATATGCTTTTCCACATTATTCCTTTCATTTTAAAATATTCCTAATCACCACATTACTGTTTTGTAGACAACTGCCTCTGAAATACATGGAGACACATTTTACCATGCAGTAGTGTATATTAAGAAAGGAAGACAACTCTAAATTCTTTATACTATCTCTATTCTATTGAAAACCCATTTTGTTTTGAATTAAAATGGACGAACAATTAGAAAATGTTCACAAAGGAATTATCTGCTGGGGTTGAAGGCTAGAGTTAATTTAAAATATCTTTTCTATATTTGGATTCTTTCATTAATACTTGAGAATACTATAAGCTTGAAATAATACTTCTTCCTTATTCAGCTTAAGGTATGTAATGCAGAAAAGACATTGAAAATTAAAAACACATCTTTTAATTTGTTTGCAGTGTGAACACCCTCTCAGACAGGGTGAAATAGTCAAAAGAAGATTAAGTACTCCTTGTCTCATCTCTGAATATGTTACAAACTATTAAAGTAACAGGTATTATTTTGAGAGGGCATATGAAAAACGAACAAGTGGAAAAGGCCTTGCAGAGACTACAGCCGGGTTTGGTTTTTTTTGTGGGTTTTTTTTGTTTGTTTTTTTTTTAATAAGAAAACTGCATTGATTTATAGTCCTTCTGGATTTGTTCTGTTTGAAGAATAAATTGGATCCTGAAACAAAGGCCCTGAAGATTCTAGAATAATATGTTTCCATCTTGGGGTGCTGAAATAGCCCAAAAGCATGCATATTGTCTTTTACACTGTTTGAGTTATTAATAGAAGAAAGGATATTTTTTCTTTCTCATTTACAAGCTTTGACTTAGTTAGTGGAATATACCACAGTGAAGAGGCCTATTCTCAGATAAAACCCTGCTTTTGAGTGTGTGCCATTTAACTGAACTTGCTTTTGATACACATGACTTTTGCTAACACGCCCTGTTAAACCTTTATTCTATTGTTACAGACATATTTTCACAGAACCAATTTCTATGTGGAAACAAAAAATTAAAAAATCTTCAGTGTTACTGATTATTCTCATTATAATTTTTTTAATATGTGAAACAATTCCCTGGTATGGAGATATGAAGATGGGGTTCATGCATTTATTTTCCAATTCTTAATTCAAACTTTGGCAAAAAAAGCTCAGATTTGAAGGAGTTGAAACCCCTATATGACTACATCAGGTACTATGACAGAATCAAGTTCCCTGTTTATGTTCTTTTCTTCTTTGGGTTTTCTTATTGACATTTGGAGTTTTAGTATTATTGCATTGTGCTTACATCTGACTCAACTTTTCATAAAACTGGCAGATTGGGTTTGTTGCTTTGCACAGTCTGTGATGAAAGATTTGAGAGAATACCAGCTTCCACTGCTTTCATGCCTGTGTGCTTCCTGAAACAACCTCAACTCCATCACATTTTTAAGATCCTTTTACACTTTCTTTGAGATTTATAAAACCATGAGGTTTTTAAGGTTAGAGGGACAATTAGAATATCTAGTTTAATATCCTCTGTGCTAAAGGCAATAGCCCATTTCTTGAAATATTGTTCTTTATCACAGCATCTGTAACTAGTTTTTACTTATCTGTCATTATTTAATTTTATTATGAAGTTTTAAATGGGTAACTACCCTTTAACATAAGCAAAAAAGCCTGACAGAAAATAAAAAGCTAAAGCTTCCAAATAGAATTTAATATAATTTGCTTAAAAATATTTATTCTGTAATATTTTTGCACTATAAAGCTTCCTTCTGGGTACAAATTCATATTAGAACGTGTAGTTTGTCTTTCTTGCCTAGCTGTTGACATTTTAACAAGATGATATTTACTGAAACTGCTTGCTTATCAAATTAATTTCCAATGTCATCACAATATTTCTTTTGAAAAGCTTTAACACTTTGGAAAGCCACTGACATTTCATCTCTCTGAGTGGAGTAAGATATTTCTGAATTCAAAATAAACTGTAAACTAACAGTGGTTTCATATGTGATTTTTTTCCAGGGTTCAGTTAGAGTAACGTGTATTTGGTTACTGATAGGATTATTCCTGCCAACCTAAAAGTAACATTACTGAGTTCAATGAACCCTTAATGAACACTTGTTATCACCTACTTATCAAAGATTGCTTCTTTTCTGATATGTGCATTCCATCTAATTTTCTAAGAAATATCCCTGACAATGTTAAGAGGATAGCTTCTGTATTCTAATTCTAACAAAGTTCACTCATGAATTTTTATTTGCTTTTTGCCAGTGACTTTAAAGTGTCAGGGACATAGTCTACTTATGAATAAATCAGTGAAAAAACTCTGGCCTCTGTATTCGAAGAACAACTTTTGTTTGCCTAGTGCAAGTGTTTTAAAGAGCCAGTTGATATCCAGTCAATAGGCTACAACTCTTAAATTTTTTGCTATTACTATCCTGTTTTCTTTTTTCTAGGACTTAAAACACCACAAGGGATCTGTGTGATACTTAAGGACTTTATCTTTTTTCACATCACTAGGTAAAAGTATTTTTTACTTCTCTAATTCTGCTCAGCCTTCCTGAGTTGGCTTTGAAAATTGCAGTGTGTTGATCCCAGTTAGCAGCTAAGGCCCCACAGAGCAGTCCATATACCTCTGCCCCAGAAGGATGGGGAATAGAATCAGAAGAATAAAAGTGAGAAAAATCTTATGTCTTGACATAACGACAGTTTAAGAGGGAAAGCAAAAGCTGCATGTGCAATCAAAGCAAAATAAAGAATTCATTCAATAGTTGCCCTGAGCAGGCCGGTGTTCAGCTATCTCTAGAAAAGCAGGGCTTCAATATGTATAACAGTTTTTTGGGAAGACAAAAGCTATCACTCCAAATACCATTCCCTTCCTCCTTTTCCTCCACCTTTTATTGTAGAGCTCCATATACTATGGGATATGCCTTTGGTCAGTTGGAGTCAGCTGTCCCATCTGTGTCTCCCCCCAAGTCTGCAAGTTCACCCTCCCCAATCCACTAGCTCAGGAAGCAGAGTGAGAAAAAGGAAGAAAAAACACACTCTCAATGGGTTTTATTGGAGGGATAGGGGCACTGTGAGAAGCAAAACAGGCCTTGATGCTGGGTAGCTGCCCAGCAGTAGCCAAAGAACCTGTGCGTTAACAACTTTTGGCCACAGATTCCAACTACAGGACCATAAGGGTTTCCATGAAGAAAATTAACTCCATCCCAGCCAGATTCAGCACAAAAGTCAATTTCCTTTGTGTTTTTACTGGGCCTGATTATTAGAAACTTTGATCTGTATCATTCCATCTCTAGTAGAAAAAGTCAATTTTAGCTACAACTAACAGCTGAGTTTTTAAGCAGTCAATGGCATTTAACTTAATCGGTCCAAGAAGATGATGGATTTCAGGTCTCACACTTTTCAGCAAGTACCACTTAAATGGTGGCCTCCTCTTTCCCTTGCAGAATTTTTCAGAGGTAAATCTGCACTTTCATGTTTTTGGACTTGGTTCTTGTTCTTCTTTCACGTTACATCAACACTATGCGTCTGGCAAGCTGAAACGTTTAGGATACTAACTTGATTTTTGTAGGGTTTAGGCTGTGGATCCACTAATAGACTTGAGTGTTGCAAGACTGACAAGTACAAGGTTTTAGCACAGTTTCTCAGTGACCAGAGTACTTGTCCCAGACCTGACTTCTGTGTTTTCTCCAGCCTCTGCCTTTCCAGGATCAGAAGCCTTGCCTTTTCAAGATATGAACCAGGCTGTGGCTGGCGACAAGGCTATGTTCCTCTCTCTTGAGCCAATATGAATCAGTGCAGCAGGAGAAATATGTCACACATGGTAGAATATTGCACATTAGAAAAGGCAGAGAAAACAAAGACACATTATGCAGTGAAAATAAGCCTGTGTTGTAACAAACAAACTATTATCAGGCTGTATTTCAAACTGCACCAGCTATATTATTTAGAAATTATTTTCATGAGCTCTTGTTTTGAATTCCCAAATTTCCTTGCCCTTGTGTAAAAACAAAACAAAGCAAAAATTCTGATTTGCATCAGAATTAAATTAATTTTTCTAGGATGAGCTACCTAATAAGCTGGAATTGGGAGAGAATATTTTTTCTTTAACTACGTATTTTTCTTTAAATAATTAGTTCTGAAATACAATTTTTGGTTAGAGTTTCTAGAGTTCCACTGATTTCAGTGTCTTTTTCACAGACTTTAGGGTATCTTCAGATTGGTTACTTTACAAGTCTAAAAGAACTTTCTTATATTGACATTTTTAATGTATTTTATTATTAAGTAGAAAGGCAGAAAAAGGCTGTGAGATAGAAGCCATCCCGTTCTGGAGCTTCATTAGCCCCAATAAATCCTGTTGCGTGTAAATGATCTGAGCAACTCAGAGCAATTAGCTTTTCATTTTAACTTGAGTGTTTTAGTGCAGATTGGTAGCTAATCAAGCTGGGAAATTTTAATAGACTCTGTAAAAAAATTGTTTATGAGTAATACTGTAAACAAGCATTGCAGATAGGTCTGTACCTGCTTTAGTGCTATAATAAAATAAGCAGTGAAATCAGCATTGCATCCATTTAGGTGTAATTGTACAAATTGCTAGCTAATCAGAGTGAGAAAATTGAGCCACAACTTGGGAGAACAATGCTGTCTGCTATTAACTTGGTGTTCAGCTATGTATTTAAAGCATTTGGAGATGAAGTATTTTTTTTAAACAAACATAGATTTATACTGTTGTAAAAGGCATGCCTGATTCTAAGTTGGTTTCATTAGTGTAATCAAGAAGAAATTCCACTGACATTTGTGAAATTAATTCAAACACAAACTGATGTAAGCAGCATGAGAATCAGCGCCATTTAGTTTATTGTTTTGTCCTGTGTTAAGCCATAGACATTTCATTAAAAATGCAAAACTGGTCAAATGCATAACATTCCCAGAAATAAACAGCTCAGTATATTAAGCCAGCTGCAGTCAGCAGTTCAATGGATTTTGACATGCACAACACAGCAGGGACTTAACTGGAGCCATGTAAGACTGGCTCAAAGGCTTCTGGAGTTTTCAACAAGTTCAAAAAAGCTTGAGAATTCATAATATTGGGAAGGATTGACTTGACATTTCTTTCCTGTAAATTCTATTTTGTTTAAAGTTTTACATGCTCTAGTGCGGTGCACCAAGTTGTGAACTATTCAGCCTTCTGAATGCAACTGGATGGTTTGATTTTTAAGAGCTGTGACACAAAGTAAAGCTCACACATATTGATCTGACAAAAAAACATCTAAATACTGCTGTCATTTGGCCATCCCACAGCAGTACTTTTGGAAGATTCTGCTGGTCTACTTAGAAATATCTCTGTATGTTTTATCTACTACATAAACAGAAATAACCCCCTGAAAAAACTAAAAAAAATAAACATCTTATAATAATGTATTCAAAATACTGGAGTGAACTTCAGTAGGTCACCTAATATTTTAAATATCCCAGACAGGAGCAACATTCCCTCAGTTATTTCTAATAGATATTTGTTCAAGTCGCAAGAAAAATAAAGTGATGTGATGCCACAGTCTGACAGGAAGCTTCACTACTATTACCATGAAACACTTTTTTCCTAAATGTAAATTTATATGATTTTGAGACTGATACCAGTTGTTATTTATTCTATCCCCTGTGGTCAAAACCAGAATATTCATTTCTTTCCAACAGTAGACTTTTATGTTTTTCAAGACTATCTCCATCTACCTCAGTCGTCTTCTGGGTAAACAATTCCAATTTTTTCAATTTTTTCTCATAGGTTATTGTTTCTAGACCTCATATAGACCAATATTCTAGACCAAGAATTCTCATTGCTGTCCACTATACTCTCAGCACCTAATGTTTCTGCCTTGGGGCTCTAGAGGTAATAGAGGGGTAAAAGTATGCAATGCATCTTACACTTTCTCTATATCTATGATAATCTCTGGTTTTGTTTTCCTTTTTTTTTTGTTAGTCGGGTTGTTTTTCTTGTTGTTGTTGTTGTTGTTGTTGTTTGTTTGGTTAGGGTTTCTTTGGCAGCATTTTGACTCATGTTCAGGTCATGATCTACTACAACCTCTACATGCCTTTTTACAGAACTATTGACTAGCCAGATACCTTTGAAAGAAGTTTATGCAAATGACTAATCACTTGCTTGTGTGAATTTCATACAATTGTTTGAATTTTCAAGATTATTTTTAATTTTCTTTCAATCTGGCAAGATACTGGCTACCTATGTTGGCTTGAATTTTGTGGACTGATAATAAAAGCAGTCTGCATTTACCAGATTACTGGTGAAAATATTTAATGATACCTCACTCAAAACNGGAAAATTACTGGCTACCTATCTTGGCTTGAATTTTGTGGACTGATAATAAAAACAGTCTGCATTTACTCTACAAGATTACTGGTGAAAATATTTAATGATACCTCACTCAAAACAAAAAGAATTTAACTTGATAGAGGAAACAGACATATACATTGAAGCACATAGATTTTCTTAATGAACACACATTAATGCACAAAGAAAGGTGTATAAGTGTACATGCATATTTAACAAAGTTCTTTTCAGGTTTTATATATGAAAATACTAATATTCAATACAAGGATAATTAGGAAAGAACAGAAAAACAGGTTGAGTTGTTCCTAAGTTTCCTCTCTATTTGGATATTTAGTTAAGATTTAGTAAATCTGACCTTAGGTTACTCACTTGCCTCTTCACAATCTCCCCTTCCATTTCATTATTGCCACAGTCTAAATTACTTCAATGCCCATTTCAATCTAAGAAATCTGCAGGGACAAAGGCAGTAACAAGCATTGTGTAAAACTGTGACATCTACATTATTGTAAGGGGCAAAAAGTTGTTAATAAGAACTAGCTAATGATTGGCAATGGAATAATAGATCAGTAATTGTACAGCCTTGGGGTAAGTCAGAGAGAA
>VYXF01012352.1:482262-515067 GCA_013397295.1 Polioptila caerulea | reverse complement strand
AAAAAAAAAAAAAGGAAGGAAGAGAAGGCTGCTGTCAGCAATCAAGCACCATCACAATTCTTTAGTTATACTGTGGGCACCATTATAAAGTCAGTCTATAGGCTTACCTTATCAGTTTTGCTTTATGGTAGCCCATCTTTATAATCCTAGTCTCTCACTTTTTCACAAGAAGTCACTCTTTAAATCAAAATTGAATCCATAATATATATACATATATATACATATAAAATTATATTTTTATTAAAAGCATCAAAGGTATATTGAATAAGCAAGGAAGAAAATGGATTGCACAAATACAATAACACATTTCTTGCCTCTAATTGAATGGCAAGTTAACAGAAGTACAATTTGGATTCCTGTGAATGGCTTAAGAGAGAAATAAGAAATTGGGTTGCATGCTTAAAGACTGGAGTACAGTGTTCATTACTGAAAAACTTAGCATAATAAGTCTGTGATATTTTAAGACAATGATTGTCATTTTATAGATCTCCCATAGGACTTGCTTTTTAGGACATTATTTTCTTGCCTTTTGAAATTGTCTTTGTACAGTGACTGAAATAAAGCTCAAATCAAATTAAAACAGGATCTTTTGAGGGAATGTGGGAATGGCTGGGAAAAAGTAAGATACGGGGTAACGACATAAGTAAAAAACCTTTGAAGGTAAAAAAAAATAGAAGCTGAATTTCTGTGGAATCAGATATGACAATCAGAAGGGGTTTAAGATGAAGATTATTCTTTTCGAACTGTGATAGCTCAAAATCATGAAATACAAACATATATTCATGCTATGAATAAAAGCTTTAAAAATAGGGCTATGAAACAGGGATCTTTTCTGCAAGTAGAATGGTTTAATGTAGAATCATCACAATGGTAACATATAAAAATATATAAGTAAACAATTCCTGCAAGAGGACTTGCATTTCTTTGTTTGCAATACACAAGGAAAAACCGAAACTGATTCAAATACAAGATTTAATTGTCCATGACATACTTGCACTGACAGATTTTTACAAAATTATATTAACACCAGAAATCAACTCAAGAAATTAAAACTTAATCCACTGCTTTTCTCAGCAGTTCCTGAATGAGTTACTATTGCACCATGAAAACAGAGTGAAATATGTAGTAAATATGAATAAAAATAAGCTTGGATGGCTGTCCTATCTACTTCCTTATTGATCCTATATAATTTGCTGTTCAGAAGGGTATCCTATGAGAGCCATTAGTCATCAATAGGCTGAGGTAGTCTTAGCCAGACTGGAGTGCCAGAGAATGCTCTGAGTATTCAAATGGAAAACTACCATGGTGTAGTCATGTTGGGAACCTACATCCATTTACCAGTGAACCTGAAGTGGTCTGGAGAGAATAATAAACCAGACCCACCAGGCAATAAAGATAACTATCTATGGATGCAGGGCTTCAGAGCCCGGGTTTGTTGGCAACGTGCATAGCCCAGCTCAAATACAAGCAGTAATAGCTAGATCATCCAGTGCCACTTGACATGACTGGCAGCTTATTACCTGAAATTCTAGATACTCTCCTTTTTGCCCAGACTCTTAAATACTTTCTATCAATCAACCTCAGTTTCCTTTAACAGTGACAAAGTGCAAAGAGCAACAGAAGATGACCAACAAAGCCCGTGAAAAAAGTCACCTTCTCATTTAAAACTCATTAGCACTTGGTCTTGCCCCAGCTATTGTAAAGGATAATTGAATTGTTTAAATTGCAGCTGGATTGTTATAGCAGAATTTTCCCCCTACTGTCGTTATCAAGTGATACTTAACTCCCATAAGGGTAATTTAAAATGAAAGTCTGCCTTTGTTTTGCATAAAACCAAACCCAGTTGCTTTGTAGTAAGTAAATAAACCATGGAGTGCTTTAATAATTGATGTTTTACACCTGAAAACTACTTCATAAATACTTCTCTGCTCTGCTACATATGTCACTTATATTTTCTACTTTGGGTTTAATTAGATTGGCATCTGAAAAGGTAACTCAAATCCATTTATTTTCTTCTGGTGTGAACTAAACATTGACACTAGATCTCTGTGAATACTAAAAAGACTGTGATTATATCCAAGATTAAAACGATTACCTTTTCTGAGCATTATAATTCTTCTTAAAATTCCAAACTCTCTTCTGAATTCCAACACTAAATCAAGATAGTTTTTATACACATGAGATTAGCAAAATAAGACTAATTGTTTTTCAAGGTATGTTATTTAGTGCAGAGTATAGATAAGATAGTTAATAGCTCCTATTAGCACTTAATAGGAGGCAATAAAGATCGGCTATCCACTGATCAGCAAAGGAAAACATGCTACACACCATTCTTTGATTGCTGGGAAGACTGCTTGTAAAACCTTCCTTCTCACAGCTCTTCTTGCATTTACTGAGACCATGTCTCTTGTTTAATGATATAATTCATAAAATAAGTACCCCCTACTTCTTTATTTAGTATTGCAATGTCAACCCAGCAGCTTAGCCAGGTAAAATGATGAAATAAGGTTGTTGAGGTCTTGGTATGTTGGATGGAGACAATTAGTTACTTTTAAGAGCTTAACTGTCCTTCTTGGTATGTAAACTTCCCAGGGAAACCAAAACTACTAAGAGCAGGATGTGATTGAATTCAGGGATACTGGACTTCAGATTCTGAACCCTTGGCTTAGAAGTTATCAGATGATAATTTTTTTCTATTGGGAAGCCAGTATGGGGGAGATCTTCTGAAGATTAATCCTTAACTCGGTAAAACCCTATGTTCTTCATAAAACCAAGAGAAATTAAGTATTATATGCAGTAATTCAGTGATGAGGCAATTTAGTATCTGTCTAAAAATGTTCTTAAACTTGGGTATGAAAGACAAGCTATCATTTTGTTGGAATGTAGGAATCAGATGAGAGAGAAAGGGTCTATAAGTAAGCAAGAAGAAAGTGTTCAAGAGCCTGGTCTCCAATACATACTTTGTACCTGGTTGATCAGATGAGGGAGTTTAAATTAACCTGCAGAGGGGAATTTCTGTTGCCTTCAGGGTTACATAGCTGCAATACTGTGGGGTTTCTAGTACTTTGTAATTAGGTACATTTAAATGCTTATTTTTAGAACCCTAAATAGATGTTTTGGATTTTTTTCCTAAGCAGCTGCACACTGTTAAGCCATTCCACAGAGTTTTAAATATACGAGGCTGAGAAAAGCTTGGATACAACCAGTGAATACTTGAAAATTAGGTGACATAACTGTCAAGCGATATATGTAGCTCAAAATCCAAGAATAGCAGCTTATTACTCTCTTCTTCAATAGCTACTGACAGCCTCAGTTACAAAAGATTATGTAAAGTATCAACCTTGGATATGGCACTGACTTGTGGCAGAGGAGTCAGGAATGTTTCTTGAAGCCAAGTAATGGGTACAAAGATGATTGTGATGGCTCCTCTGCCTAATAGGATGCAACAGGAGAGGCAGAAGACGCTTGTAGCTGCTTAATAAGAGTTTCGCAGAACCTAGAGGAGAATGTTGGGTTTTGGGTCCAAACTTGATTTTTTTGAGGATTTTCTAAAGGCATATGAAACTAGATCAACTTTTTTCCAAAGGTGATCTGGTCAACACAGAGAATGTCATGTGCATTACAATATATGTAAGGGATCTCCTGCTGGTAAGCAAGGGGAAGCTGCTCGTTTTCCTAAGGGAGTTTATCTAGCTATAAATCTAACAAAATTGCCTGGCCCAATGTAGTTTTCAGTCCCTGATGCTACAGATATATTAGTTAATAAAACAGCTGTGGCTAAAGCAGATGCATGCTACATCTATAAATGTAGAAGCACACAAAGCAGACTTTAATTGTAGCTTTTTTTGAACCCAAGCAGGATCATATTTATATAACATAACAGTGTGAATATTTTTCAACTTACAATCCAGTAAAAAGTTACTACCATTGCTGGCCACAGACCTTACACTTATTGTGCCTGATGCAAACAGTGTGAAGTTCTAGTTCTGGCTTGTGAGGCTGAATATCAAATTATTGTGAGAAATGGTTGACATGCACTTGATGCCAGGTGTCTCTTGTTATGATGCATAGTTTAAGTGCCCGTTGATAGCAAAGACCTTGAAAATATGAACACTGGTTGAGGGCAGCATCCCCAGAGCTATTAACAGCACACCAATGGATTGTAAGTGCTCATTGAAAAAATGCAGCCTACTGAAATGCAAGAATATTTCTTTTTCTCTAAGGAAAGCAGCAGCAGCAGATGAACAGCAGGATAAGGTACCTGCCGCAACCTGGAAAAGTTATATTCCCCAAGGATCAGGCAGGTAGTAGAATGGAGTTGAAGCTGAGGTGTGAGGATTCACTAGCCTTATGAAAAATCCAGAATTTGATGGGTATGGAGAAGACATGCACAGAAGAAATCCATATTACCTTTACCATGGGGACGAAGAACATCCAGGACTGCTGCCATCAGTGTTAATTAGGTGGCGTCAAGTCTTTGGTATAGCATTTTTGCAGCTGGTGTCAGCTGTGATTGCTAAGGACAAACTACTTTGAACACATACTGATAATTATAATGACTGATAGTAAGAATTAGCCACTAGCAGGAAGGATGGTTTTAATGACTTCTAGTCCAGGAAAGTTAAAAACTGGACTAAATTCACAGTCTTCTAAAAACTCACTTTCTTAAATTTTTGTTTCTGTATGTACTTGGCCACTAAACAGTCTTTGGGACTGTTCTGTTGTATTGATTCCTACAAGTGATATCTCGTGTGAAAGATTGTTCTCAACAGTCAGCTTGGATCCATCTTCTTTGTGGAGTTAGACAACAGAGATCACTGTGGGGACAGGCAAAGCATTCGAATTTAGAATTCAAAACTACTGCCAGGTCGGGGAAAAAACCAAAACAAGCAGAAGAGAGAATTTCTTAGGCATGAGCTAAGAGCTCTTCATGCTAACAAAGAGAATTCAGTTGTTTGGTCCATACGTTATGTATTTATTTATGCACCTGACTAGCACTGGGACTGAAATTTCTCAAAATGTTTTTCAGTATGCTGCAGTTCTCTTGGGTCAAAGAACTAACCTAAAGTAAAAGACTTGCAGTGATGTGACTATGTTTCTGTAGAAATATGGGCATGCAACAAGTTTGCTGGAAGTAAAGTATGAGGTAAAGCTGCTTTCATGTCCACTGTTCTTTGCAAAGTTTCCTGTATATCTGCTTTTAAGCAAAGAATCTGCATATAGCCTCTATTGTGGTACTGCTTTGGGAGACTAGGAATATTCTACAACTGGAAGATAAATTCTTCTGGGAGACGATGTAGAGAAATAATTCTGAACATCCTTATTTCCATTTCCATTTCAATTGTTTGAGAAGTAGTTATAGTCTAGTTTACAAACCAACCTAAAATATGTATGCTATTTCAAGTCTGTATTATGAGGTATTGCAAATATGGCAAACACTACAGGTTTTAAGTTAAAAGTATAAAATACAGTTTAAGTGTTATAGTTGCTGCATTGCTGGATATCAGAGGTATCTCTTACACATCCAATTAACTTGGATCATTAATTCCTTTGGGAGTGAGAAATTTCCCCAGGCACTCTTCTGCAGAGGCAACTCACTGAACATGAGGCTGAATTCTCAGTTGAATGACTGAGATCTCACATCCATCACAACAAAGTAGTTGAGCAAATGTTGCAAAAGGTTTCAAAGTGGCTTCAAGAAGGCTTTCAGAGTATTTTCCTCCAGCAGTTTCTGCTTTGGCTGTACTAATTTCTTCTGCTCAAACATGTTGATTAAAACCCCAAGTGGAGAATCTGACCCTTCCAGAAGTTCCCTTGGGTGTTTCCTGCTGTAGATTTATCAAAATTGTACCTAGATAAGGCACTTTAAAATGGCCAATAGAGACTGTTGCAGCAGATGTCATAATAGAAAGAAATAGTCATGCAGGCCAGCTTTTTGTATATAGGGAAGTGAATTAAGAGAGATTTTATGTGTAGTTAAGATGGCAAATAACTGGAACAGCCATGTGGAACCATGGAGCAGCTGGAATTTACAAACTGAGCAGAATAAAAATTCTAGGAGACTTATGTGATCCAGCTGAGGACACTCTTGGTAGGATGCACACAACAGAGATTTCTGTTTCCATCTGTAGATTTGCTCACTGTCCTGTTTTTGACTCATCTCATTTTCCATGCAAAAGTTGCCTGGTGTCCAGAACACTTTTTTTTTTTTTTTTTTAACACTCTGTCTCTTTATGTCTGTGCTACATAGTCCAGATCATCCGGCAGCTAATTTCCACATAAAATCTGCCACACAAATAACTACAGGTTTCCTAGCAAAAAATGAGCCAAGCCTTCCATCTGCAAAAGAGAAATCATAAGCTGCTGAGTCTATCCAGCATCAAGGTCACTTGGACTATGGCAGTTTGTTGTGTTATTCTGCAGGTACAGCCTGGGGAGAGCTGCAAAAGGCTAAAGTGTTCATTGCAGAGAGTCTTTTGGCCTTGTGGATGTTTTTGCCTTGGCTGCCAGACAATTAACAATGTGAGAAACTGTTGTAGACAATTATTTTTTAAAGGGAAAGACTACTGTATCACCTAGATAATTATACACATTCTTGTTCTGGCTGAAACTATCTGTAACTGCCCTGTCTCCACAAGTTGGAGGTATTTCTCTAAGAAAACATGGGATAAAAATATTTATTACTAATTTATTTTCAATAAGGTTTTTTGTGATTTCTACTCTTATTAAGGGATAAAATTAATCCAAAACAATTCAGACATTTTTTGTAATCTACCACACAAAATGTTGGTTTTTGCTCCACAATACAAGACATACATCCAGTAAAGCAGTGACAATCTTTACTATACTGTTTAAATAGAAGCATAGAACAGTCTAAGGAGTATTATCATATACTCTAGTGGCACTTTCAATATAGAGGTTAGCTCACACTGTTGGGAAAAGTATATTACTTTTGTCTAGTGTCTGAGACAGTTGAAATATTTTCCTATATTTTGTCTCTAATTAAAGCCATAAAGCATAATGAAGACTTGTCAGAAGAAGAAAATACTTCCAGGGACCTTATGATTGTCCAGTTGTACTTAAAATATTTCTTCATCTCTGATGACAGGTCAACATTATACTTTATGTTTGTAATAAAAAAATGGCATGTAATGATCTGTTTTTAGAATTAATCAGCAAAAACAAGAACTTTCCAATTAGTTTGTGTATCTAAGGGATTCACACCATTCCCTGACTTCCTCTTCTCAATCACAGTTATGACTTGGCTGATGGGACGAAGGACCTTGATAAATCAGATGTCCATTGAGATACTTGCAGGAAACATGCATGGTTTCATGTGATTTCTTTTCTGACTGTAGTGAACATAACTCTTTTTTTTTTGTGGTACTCAAAACCTAAGTAGCTTTTATGAAGCAGCTTTATGTGTCAATTTAAGTGCTTAAGTCTTCCTTAATTTCAATGAGATTCCTGGCAGGTCCTCTGATGGTAGGGACAGATTTAAAGCTGTTTCTTATTAAGTAGGAGTATTTAAAAGAAAATAAATTCCATCATATTAGAAGAAATTGATCAAGTTTTTGGGGACTGTACTGTGTGCAGGTTCCCTGGTGCTGGACATAGACAGTTTCCAACTTTGGCAGATCCAACCCACCTGGTGCAGGGCACAGCTGAACCTCACAGCCCAGGCAGGGGCATCTTGGCAGAAAGATGTGAAGAAAAGGAAAAATAATGCCATACTGAAGGTTGTGAGAGAGAGGAGTGAGAATATACAAAAGCAACAACTCTGTAGACACAGGTCACTGAAGAAAGAGGGGGAGGATGTGCTCCAGGCACTGGAGCAGAGATTCCCCTGCAGCATGGGAAGAAGACCATAGGCAACAGACATCCACACTGCAGCCTGTGGAGGACTCCATGCTGGAGCACATGGAGATTTCCTGAAGGAGCTGTGGCCCATGAAGAGCCCATGTCAGAACTGGGGAAAGTGTGGGAGGGAAGGGGCAGTGAGGGAAGCAATATGAACTGAACACAGCCCCATTCCCTATGCCCCTGCACTGCTCAGGGGGTGGAGGGTAGGTGCAAAGTGAGTGCAGCTGAGGCTGGGGAGAAGGAAGAGGGGCTTAGGGTGTTCTAGTTTTTGTTTTGTTTCTCACCATCCTATGAGCATAAGCCTCATAAGCATTTTTCAAAAAAGCAACAATACCAGAATAATCTTAACTTAATGTAGACATTTGCAGTAACTAAGTTATTTAGTTATTTTAGTTATTTTCACATTCAATAAAACATATTCTACTAGAACTTTAATATTTCAATTCAAATTCATAGTCTTTTCCTTTGTTTGGCATGAGCTGCATTTCTCACAACCATTTTAAGACTTCAGTGGAGCAGGCAGCTGTTTTTCAATTAGGACCTTTTTCTCTCTTCTGATAGCTTGCTACTTTTCAGTTTTGGAGGAAGCTTTGATATTCCTATTAAATTTTATTTTTCTTTTGTATCATCAAAAATGGCCAATAGAAAAATTACACCTCTTTTGGAATAAAACTTTGTGTCTGATTCTTTTCTAAAGAAATCTTCAAAGGTTAGTCTTTGTATATGTCATATTCTATGTAATATTTTGGATATTTTTATTGTGTGGTCTCCTCACTTCTAAGCTCTGTGCCACTCTAAAAATGAGTCAGGAGTGTGGGTTCAACTGTAGCACTAAAGCTTTCTCTCCTGGAGAAACCACAAAATCTTTCCACCCCCAGATGCAGGCTGAATGCTCTGCCTTTGTGCTGGTTTCACACAGGAAGAGATTTGAAAGCATCTGCACAGTGTCACTGAGCAAAATGCTGTTCTTTGTACCACCACAGTACGTGCAGCAAAAATCTATTAAAGCAAGAGGAGTTAAACTCAATTCGTGTTGGGGAAACAAAAAATATTGCCTAAAAATTGTATATGAATTAATATATATATATATAAAATGAGCATTAATTTAAAAAGGCACATGGCAAAAAAAAAAGAAAGTAATTTCTTTCTTTACTATATACACTAAGATAATATAGAAAGAAAAAGCAGTCCTTATGTATCTGGTAAGACAGACTTATAAATGTCTTCATAATGAGTTCAATGATTAAATACATCTAAGATAAGTGCAATAACTAGACTTGGAATAGGCCTGGTAGATACATCATTAATTCTTGGCTCTTATGATGTAATTTTTATCAGACTTCACCTCTCACACCCATGAGAAAAAAAAAAAGAGATATCGGGTTTAAAGAGAGGCTGTGCACCATTAGGAGAACTAGAGAAATTATTTCACTCTGAAACTAGATTACATTCTTTTTCTTTAGTTAATACCTTTCAAAAGGTATCACATTCAGAATAAAATTAGAATTGGAGTATAGATAGCAAACTGGAGTATAAATACTAAGTATTTGACAGGGTATTTTATAGTTAAGTGGTTTAGAATTGGCAAGATAAATGGAGTGTATTAAGAAGTGCTTTGTTCCATAGCAGGGATGAAATATATCCAGGTTCTATTTACACTGTGGGAAAAAAAAAAAAATACATAGTTGTGCAAAAAGTGGGAGCATCAAGGAAACAGAAATCCCCTAAAGCCTCTGCTCTGTTTTTTACTTTGAGTGAGTTGTTTGGGATTGTCTAGCTCATCAAGTCTAGCATTCACTTTCATTAGTCAAGCTGTTTCAAAATCAAACAAGGGTGACAAATATTTACCTAAAGGAATGGTGCAATTGGTTTATTTGTGTTATGATGCCTACGACCTATAAAGATGCATTTCAGGCAATTGTACAGAATTATTTCAAATTTTAAAGTTGGTATATGTATAACGGAATTTATGAGTGCAAGAGCTTGTCCAGGCTTTTCCCACACGTCGTGAATCATTCAGGTGTTTACGTGTGGATATCTAATGCCCAGGGCAGCTCAGGTCACTTTCAGCAGCCACTTTTAAAAAGGCTTGGGTCATCCACAGCTCCAGTCTTGTATCTGTTATTGTATCTGTTATTGCATCAGTGTGAATTCTTTGGATACCTAGGGGCTTCCTTAAAGCTTTTTTCACCTATCTTTTACAAATAAATCCTGTCCTTGCAGCATGCGTGGTCCTGCAGCTTGTATTTTTCTCACAATAGAGTCCAGGAGATTTTGACATTCTTATGGCTGTAATAGTCACACAGTATAGTTTCCTCAGATAAAGTTATATTTATTAATAGTAATTTTTTAATAACAATTTTCGTGCTTTCCATTAAATTCATCAGCATTATTTGATGTGCAACAGTAAGCCAGTGAGGATGTGTTTGCTCTACTTGGTTTATATTCTCATTTAATGGCAGTAGTAGAAATTATTTAGCTATATGCATTTCTGAACAATATATTAAGATTACATAGCAAAGAACTTAAATGTTGCGAGTCCTATTCAGATGTAGAAAATAATGAGAATGCAAGAAATTCAGAAGAAATGATTAGGTCAAGCTAACAGTTCTGAAGTTTTTTTTCCTTTTACTTGACCTAATTAGTGCAACCTTTCTACAAATGGCATTATGCACAGCATAAACCCATACAGAATTATTGCATTGATCCTCTGACAGTATTTAGTGTCACTATGGTTGGTGGAAATCCAGAAATCTGTTTATCTATGCACTTTAATGATGAAAAGTATAGCAGAAGGGATTGAAAATGTTTTAATTTAGTGGAGAAAGAGATATAGGCGGAACAATTACCACTTATTGCTAAAAGACACAATGATTCTGCCCTGAAATGTGTGCTAACATGTGCATTCTCATTTCTGATAGAAATGCACAATGCACCAAACTGAAGGATTGGTATTTTGTTGTCTGTAGTTAACCTGGCTTCATAAAGAATGAGAAAAAAAAATTTGCAGTTTTATTTTGCTTTTTACATCAATATATAAGAATTCATCTTGATTGTATAATCATATATGGATTTTTATAATTCAGCATCTATCTCTTTTTTTTTACAGAGAAATATAAATTATAGTTTGAAACTATTACCTACATATCTCTGTAAAATTCACTTTGCACGACTATTCACATAATTCTTACATAAATTCAGATATATCTACTGCATTTCAAATATAAAAATTTTCCCAATGTCGCTGGTAAAGACTTAACAAATTTGAAAAACAGGACAAATTATAATTCTCAGACTGGTTAGATATACCAGATGGGATTTCACCATATGTCTATGAGAAAAATAAGTTCCTATTTTTGTTTCAGTTGCTGATACAGTGTCTGAAATCTTATGTTGTATCCCTATATGATCTCCTTGTCATACTTTGGAAACAGTACAGTATATTTACAAGTTTTTTACAATTCTATTGCAGTGCAATCATTGTTTATATCTTCTTTTCTGAGATAATTGTTGCCTTATTAACAGACCAAAACAATCTGTTAAAAATTGAAATTTAATCTCAACATACCTCTTTCTGAAGGGTAATTAGAAATTCATTCAAGCCACAAAGTAAGATTCAGAGGCAATTTTTCAGCTAATAAATTAATGCATAGACTGCTTGCAATTTGAGGTCTCAAATTACAGAGATGGGGGGTAATTTGGTGTTACAGAATGGGAGCTAAAAATATTGCCTTGGTTTAGGTTTAGAACTCTTTTGTGGTGTAGAATAATAAGATTTTCTTATTTATTTCCCTCTCAACACATCTGAAAAAGCCCACAGAAAAAGCATAAGCTAAAAATCCAAAGGGAAATCAATGGGAAATTAAATGTAAACATGTAAATTTTATGACAGCTAAGTTTGGGAAACATTGCTTACATGTTAGGTAGTATTTGCAGTATTGCAATACACTGTTGCATGATCTATCCAGTATTTTGATGACAAGATTCTGTAATCATTCACTTCTATAAGGAGACATCCTCTTGATAGTAGTGAGTACAGTCCATTAACTAATTCTGCACACAGCCCATAAAAGAACAATGCTGTGCCTAAAGTGATACAGAGAAAATCAGGACTTTGTTGGAAGATATTTGACAGCAAAAATATCAAGCTAAAATTTCATTGTTAGTGTTACATTTAAAGTGAATGCAGAACTTAGACTGAATGTTCTGAATTTATAATAGATCTAAATCCATAAAAAGATTTCAAGGTATGGTGAATTTGCTCTTGCAGCTACAGAATTTCCTGATGCCACTGCTTACACTTAGAGTAAGAAAATTGATCAAGGAGGAAATCAGAAAGTGGTTGTTTTACAAGAGTCTGTACTCCTCTAACAGAACTATGGTGTTACTACTGCTGCAGGATGAGAAAGAACAAAGCTGTGACGAACATTTACACGTGTATGCTGTGTCTGTTCAGAAGACAATGCATCATTATTGTTGCTTCCCATAGAGTTGCTACAGCACCTCTTAAACAAGACTCCTAAATACCAGTTTGGGACAACAAAATTGTTACTTTGACTTCCATAGCTAGCTTACTGGTAATTTACAGGTAGATAATTATTATTTAAATTGATGAGAGATCGATATTGTGTTATTTTGTATAGTTTACTGAAATAATTGTGAAAACCTTTGCAGCATGAAATATAATGGGGCAATTTCAATTTGGTTTGGTTTTGAAAATCATAATTGCACCCAGAATATCTACTGTTTGTTACCAAAGTTTATTAAACAGGGGTAAAAGTTATAGCACACATCACAGAATAGGAAGCCAAATGCTGACTTGAGAAGCAATCTGAAAGGAATTAGCAAGAGAAGTATACAATCACTGAAAAGATGATAGCAATTCTCTCTCATCAGTAAGGTAAGTAAAGGTAAGGGAGGACCAGCTAAACTTCAGATGTCCCAGGTTCTGTCATTACCAGTACTAATTACCAGCTTGAGCAGTTCCCTGTACTACCCATTTCAATATTTGCCTGCATTTACATGCTGCATTTTCAAAGGTGATAGTAACAATAAAATTTAGATATAAAAATGTACTAAACATTGATACTTCAATAAAAGTTGATCCCATCTTAATGAAAAAACCTTTTAAAACTATGTGTTTCACAGAGTGTTTTCCTAAGATATATTGAATAGTTTTGGGCCTTTTCCCACATTTTAATAGGTTTTGCTTAGAGCCATGTCATAATTTTGGCCAGAAAAAATTATCCAGTGGATAATGTCTAAATGTTTTCACTACTGCCTACTATCCTCTTTTCCCTATTAGAGGGGAAAAAAAACACAAACCTTTCAGACTCATTAGCAGATGCACTGATAATACTGATTCTGTATTTCTTAATAAACAGGTTGTTCTGAACATGGTCTGTTTATATTCATTTATGATCTGTGGCAGCATGAGGAATTTTTTATTTTTTTGAGTCTTATCATATTACCTATGAGGTTTATGAATCTAGAAAGGAGCAAAACACTTTTAAAAGGACCATATGTGGGTTGCAAAGCCTTTCTAGGAGCCCATAGGGGTCTCTGTGGGACAATCCATATGGCTGTGAGTTCTGTGTTGCAGCAGGCATAAAACAGCATCCCTGCCTTTGAAACAGACAGAGCAATTGAGATGAAATGACCGAGAGAGAAATACTGCTGAAAAAAAAAACATTGGGAAACACAGTGGTTAGAGGAACAGTACTGTGCACTTTATTATTCATGTAAAGGGTTGATTTTGGGGGTTTTTTTGGGTGGTTTTTTTTTTTTCACCTCTGGTTTCATTTTGATTTAGTTCTTTTCAGAATACTTGAGTGTATAAATATTATCTTTAAAATACTTCTTTCATTTCAAAAAGACCAATAATGATGATTATTCATCTGTTATAGAATACAATATAAATTCTCTTGAACAAAGCCTCTACTCTAGGCATTTTTCACAATACTTAGAATATGAGTGAAAATAAGATAAAGTTTTCACACAGGAAATTGACTTGAAATTGAATTTAAATTAACTCCTTTCTGTAAAAACAAAGCATCATGGATTTGTTGTGCTCTTTTTTTCCAATGGTCTGTTCTACAGTGTTGTTCTGTTCTATATGGGTGAGACTTCAGTCTCAGTCTGGGTACCTGTTTTTCACTGACAGCTCTTTAGTCATGACTGTAGTCTATTTTAAATCTCATTTTTCACAGATTTCACATGGGAATTTGTATGCATGTAATGTAAAAGAAACCAAAGCAATATTAAGGACAATGAAAGCATAATCTTAATTTTCCTCAACTCCTATACACAGAAGCTGCAGCAACTGCCTCTAGGTTTTCTTGGTTGTGTTTCACCACTTTGCCACCTGGGGAAACATGAGAGAATCAATACTCAGATTCTGGAGGTTATGCTTTAGAGGTTATTTCTTTTTAACAGATGAATTGTTTTCCACCTTTTCCTCATAAATATAATCAGGGGAAAATATCTAGTGGCAACTGAGGTAGCTAAATACTGCAGCTTTTCTTAGCTACAGATAAAATGTTGTAAACCTTGCTTGACAGTGTCCAGTCACAGCATGAAGGACAAATTTTTCATGGACTTTGCATTAATGTGATGTATGGTTCTCTTTGCCCCCTCCCCCACAATAAATTAACTTCATCCAGGATAAATGTAAATACAAGAGCAAGCAGTAACATTACTTGATAATTTAATTCTTCTTCACTGTGTCCTTGAAACTTTTCAAAAAGCACTGTAATCTTTTAGAGTGACTTAATGCATAAGGTAACAAAGTACTGAGAGATCCCAATAGTTTCACAAAATTAGACAGGCATTGATTTTAAACTGGGAGTGTTTTTTTTCCTTTTTTATTAACATCTTTCTCAGTACACTAAAGGAAATTTGATGGAATACATCTGTCTCTGGTCTTTAAAATTATAATGCCAATTGAGATGTTTATTATTAAATAGTTGGCATTATTACATGTTATAAATTTTAAGAATACAGTTATTACATTCTGCCAATAAAATTAAGAATGCATGTAACTGATTTATTTTCAGTTAGGCATGAACAGAAATGGTTTTAACTTCTTAATCCTGTGAGAATATGCTACCTAAAGGCCATCATCTGTAGAAATATCTCAAATAAACATGTGTGAACATGCCTGGGATTTTTATTTTTCTGAAAGAATGTGCAATGCTGAATAATTCTTTCCTGCATAATTTATACCTTATTGTATCCTCTTCATTGCAGAGATAAAGCTCCTTCAATTTTTAGAGGTCTAAATACAAAATAGGTCTTCCCTGATTACATAATTTGCTACTAAGTCATATCTTGCATTGTGTCTAGAGATTTAGGAGGCAAGAATCCTGGAATTTTGGCTGTGACCACTGAGACATCCTTCTCATAATGGTAGAAAATACTGGAGCCTTCATCATTCAGCTGAAGGAATTAACTCACAGGGACAAGCCCAGCTTCTTTGTGCTTTTTCTCCATCTTGCCCTATGCTCTCAGCCTATATGGTCCCCTGGTGGCATAAAGTAATCCCAGTTGTAACAACTTCATTTTAAAAGACCCTTGGTGATTCTGGCTTCGTACTCCTTCTGTCAAAGGAATGGGATCCCTCATTTCAACTCTATTGAGAGGGAGATGTCATATCTTTTTTCTTCAGCTAATCGAGTACAAAACCCAGGAGTTTCACCACTATCCCTTTTAGAGAGCTGAGTTTAAATTCAGAAATAAAACCAAGGAATCTGTCAGACTAAAACCAGAAAGTCTTTAAGCTTAGTTGGTATTGGAAAGGTGCAGGGCATGATGATCATGCAGTCCAGTTCACAGCTTGGATGTTATTGGATTGAAGTCTGTGTACTCGTTAGGTGACACTGCTGTGACTTTTGATTTTTATGATTTATAGCACAGCACATAGAGTTGAAACATATATGAGAAAAGGAGCATAAAACTGAAAAACTTGGTTAGTACAGACGCAATATTTTTCAGAGACTATTAATATTGATTTGATGGTTACTAATTAGTAGAGAAAAGTACTCTAGTACTTCCCTGTTGGATAGAATAACATTTTCATTTGGTTTTCTTTTTGTCAACACCGTTATTACTGTAATTGTTGTGAACAATTAAAAAGGTATTTAAAGCATAGTTATCCCAAATTCTCCTCGCAGGAACACAGTGCTGCACATTCTTAATTCACAGTTGGTAATCATCCTTGGAAATTTCACTGTTCATTAGACTGGCTCTTATCTGATTTAAACAGATGTAGTTCCACAGATGTATTTTATATTTCATAATGCTCTTGTCCATAATTTCCATAGGTTCATATTACTCAGAAATATATGTTTCCTTCTACTAGGTAAAGTGTCTGAGCTGTAACTATAAACATATGATATGCAGATGTGAAAGACCTGGTGAAAATTAATGTCCATTAAACAATATTTGGGAGAACAGACAGTTCTGTTTAATGTTAGCTGAAAACTTAGGACTCCTGATGATAAATTCAGGAGCTCTGTTTTCTCCTGTAATAAGTGACTGTTATTCAGCCTTAGGCATAGCATTAAGAGGCTTCCAAATTTTCATCAGATTTTTTTTTTCTTGTAACATTTATTTTGGTGGTACTAGACCAAAAATTAATTTTAGCCAACAGACCCAAAAAGTTGCATGTCTTCACTAAGGAAGTGTGTAGATAGAAAGAAAAAGAGCATAAAGCAAAAAGAGCAAAAAGAGCATGAACATTCACTGTATGTATTCTTCTACTCATCAAGACTTGCTCTATGCAGAAAACTAATGTATACTCCAATAGGACCTGAGGACTATCTGCCATCTGGATCATCTGTAATAGTCATAATGAGTTTTGACTGAGTTTTCAGTGTCTGATTTTTCCAAGATGGAATTTTAACCAGATTTTTAAAATTTAAGATAGTAGGCAGATTTTGAATGAATGATATCTGGCTGTTAGCAGAACTAGTAAGAGAATCATCAAAATGCTGTCTGTCACATGCCTGGGACTGTGGGAGTAACCTTTGTACTAAACTTAGGAAAAGCATCTTGGACTCTTTTGTTGTCATATCATACATTCATATGTTATTACTTCCATTTTTTGGAAGTTAGGGTCCTTGGTACATTTAATATCTTTGTGTGCTAAACTTGTTTCAGTAAAAAAGGTATTACCTGTTAAATATTGTGATATAAATTCTGTTTCATATAGGCAGTTTTAAATAGGTCTACCCTGTCTTGAATTTAAAAAAAAATGTTAAAAAATTTACCTGATAGAGGACTATCCTTGGCAGTGAAAATTATAAACATAGTAGGTACTGCTAAGGTTCTGGTGAGACAAAAAAGAACTCTGTTATCCAGCCATATCAGGATGTGATTTATTGTAATCATAGTTAATCATCCAGTGGCCATGAGTGCATTGGATGTATCAAAACCAGAAATCTGAATGCACCTTCTTTCCTCTATGGTGTTTGGATAATGCTCTCTAGAAATATGTATTGAAGAGAGAGATAGCACTACAATACATATATTGCATAGCTTAAATTATTACAAAGTGCAAGAACAAATTTTGGCTGTCTTTTTTCATTGTTTCTAGATATTACTTTATATGAAACTTTCAACTCAGTGATGGCAACTATATGTCAATGTCTGAGAAAAAAATGCAAATATGAGTTTGGCAGTGAAGATTTTTCTTGTAAAATTATATCTGACCATTTTCTTAAAATATTAAGGGTTAGTGACAATATGCTGATTTTGAAGATAAGTCAGGTTATACCATGTAGGGACTTCAGTTCCATTTGGCTATTAAAGCAATATTTCCTATTACATCATCTACAAGATAAACAGTGACTATGTGACAAGCTTAAGTATACCATAAAGCCTGAAAAAGAAACAAATATCTAGTACCTCCAAAATATATGTTCTAGAAAACTAGATAGATCTAAACAGCTCAGCAACAGGTCTCCATACCAATAATTTAGTCTTCAGATTTTAATAGCTTCAGTGATCTAGGGAAATAGACTATATCCAACAAAATGCAAGTTTATAGCTCAGTGGATGGAGATTCAGGCTTCCATTATAAATAAATGGCATTGCATTAAATTGCCCTGGCCTCTTACTGCACAGCACCATCTGACACTAGTAAAATATTACTACATTACCTTGCCCTTTGTACCAACAGCAGCAGCACATATTGCCAACAACAACTAATTTGCCCCAGGGAACACTGGATTCTTTCTAAACTACAGTATTCATGAATAGATGTGAGTTGATCATCCCATCAATTTCCAATGCGAGAAACACTAGCTTTTGTGGCAGAAGGATGGTAATTCAAATGACTGAAAGGTCACCTTATTGAACCATTTTTGCTTCTTTGATCTAGTCATTTCTGTATGACTATATTGCGTAATAGGTGTTGATTTCAATATGCAGCTTGTACCGAGCATATAATGTTTTATTTATTTTCTGAATAAAGTATGAAAAAGTAGCACTAAAGACTTTAATTTTTTTAGGTAAAAAATCCTAGACATTGACAAAAAGACATATGGCCCCTTATTTAGTAAGTATTTTGCAGAAGATTATGAAATAAGAGAAATTTTCTCTTCACTAGTGGATTGCAAATGGGTAAACACACACATTACTTTACACAGGCATTCAGCATCTTGGACTTTCAGCATTATAAATTTCCAATTCGAACAAAATTTGGTAAAATTATAAAGGATGAACTTAAAGTGTTCACAGGCACACGATGATCAATGTTCTAACATCAGAGTGTGTTTGAAGTATAATTAGCATAGAAAAAAAACACCATTCCTATTATTGTCTTGCAATAAATGTGTTATTTGACTTGATTGGTTTACCCAGTTGTCAAGTTAAAAACCTGAGTATGTATATATGTGATGAGGAAAAATACTGCAGCTCTTCAATCTCTTTAAACTTCAAAATACACTACACAATTGTTGCAAAAATTGTCCTATGTTATGCACAGAAGTCTTGGTGACTTCACAGGCAATGTGCTTTCAAAACCAATTCCTAGAAAAATTTCCTCTGTGAGTTGTTTTGGTCCTACTGGAGTGGGTTTGATAAAGAATAAGAATATGGTACAAATTGTCTGCCTTTGGGATTGGGACACCATTTATATTTCACAGAGTCATATCTGAACTATAAGAGAAGTTAGGTAAGCACTAGATGACTGCATGACCAGTCTGATAAAGTAAGATTGTTACATACATAGACTAGGGGCTCAGAGAGTTTTGCAGTTCAAAATTTAATTAGTTAATGACATTTCTAACCACAGGATGTTATGATTTTCAGAAGTTAGTTATGATTGACATTTGAAAATTGAGGGAATTTTTGTACTTGTGCTCCATCATTTTTTCCCCATGACATCTCTTATGGGTCACCGGCAGAAAGAAGACTTTGGGTAAACTTACTCTTTGGCATTGAGGAAGTATTTAAATTACCTTCAATCCACTTAAGAAAACTACTGGATTATTTCTATAACCTTCTAAATATACTGATTGTTACTACTCATAGATTACACAGTTTGTCTAAACAGTGAAATAGTAGACTGCATGACTGAAAACATTATTTTTTTAACCTGTTTTGACACTTTCCCCTTTGCAGTCACTTCATCCTACAGAAACTCTGCTGCTGTAGGACTGCCCTACACTAGAAATACACTATAAGACATTAGTACGTGATGCGAGCAAAGTAGCCTCTTAATATAGACAAAACTCTACCAGAAAATCTGCAGTTTGCCCTGTAATTGTTAATTCTACCACTTCAGAAAAAACAGGCTCTCTTTGTGAAGTGCAATTTGGCAATGAGACTTTATCTTTGTGAAATGCTTCCATCATGCACAGACAACCCCTTATCCTTCTTTAGATCAACATTGTTATGGCTGGGAAAAATAAAACATTGAAATTCTAAATTTTCAGCATAATTGATGCAATATTCAGAAGGATCTAAAAATGTGGATGATTTGGCTGGTATTTTCTCAGTAAGTTTTTGCTCAGTCATTTAATGACGCTGTATATACTGCATAGTTTGAACCCAGTAATCAGAAAAACTAACCCAACAATCAGAAAAAAATGTTCATATGACAAAAACGGTCAGACATACCCTCACTGCAGTCAGGGCAATAAAATCAGTGTAACACCAACTTAGCAGTGCTGAACTGAAACCACATATCTTGGTGACCTCTAAAAATATGCATACAGCATTAGAGGACTGGGAATTTTTTACTCACTATTCAGTCAGGTTTTGCACCTGAGTTTTGACCTCAGTTTAGTTACAGCTGTAGTAATCCTGATATCTATGCTTGGTAGTCTACTACCTTTCTGTTCTGACCTGTAGGTCAGGCAAATCTCTTGGTGTCTGGAAATGCCAATTCCAGTTCCTAGTGTTTGTTGTTCAAGGGAGACTTTTATTCTCTTTGTTGCAATTAACTTGGTTTCCTGCTTTGTGAGATTCTCTCTGTTGGTGCTCTAAGTCTTAGAGAAAACTCCTTGTAAACATGATCAAAACTATTCTATTCATAACTATAGTTCATCTGCTGAGTTTTCTTGATTGTAACTCCCCTCAGAAACACACAGAACTATATTCCCAGAATCACTTCTCTCCTTCTCTTCAGAAGTAATCATATCTATCAGCCTCTTTACTTAGTCACCAAGAAAACTCACCCCTTGCTGTTAGGAACTGTAAATTGAATTGCAATACAGAATATAAAATATACCACCTCAGATAACAAACCTTGGCTGCAATTATAATCACACACACAAAAGGAAAAGAAAAACACAAAGGGAGACTTTTAAAGCTGAATGCCAGACAAGCAAAATAAAACAAACCCCAAATCTAAGGTAGTTCACTTAGAAAAAAACACTCCCTATGTCTTCTAACTCATAAGTTTCATTAGACACATTATGAAATATGTTTGTGTGGAAGTCTATTGTGCTTAAATATTGGTTGAAGGAGTGGTGATATTATCATTTTGATTGTAATTTTTTATAATTTTATTTTTCAATTAAAAGAAATTTGGGTAACATGGGAGAATATAGGCTTGGTGAAGCATAAATAGGTCTTGAGTATTAATTCTCTACCTGATACCTACCTGTGCAAGCAATGTTTTTTGTGCTCTGTATCAAGTGGGAATTATACATGTACTTTGTGGATTAATGATGTGAAAATTCTGAGGTATATTTTCTGAACATTTAGAGTGCTATGTAAAAATTAAGATTCAAATCCACACAAGTGTTTAACCACTTAGCACCTGTCAACACAAAATTAAGGGCCTAGCTCACATTTTGCAATTCTGACCTTTTGTGCTTGTTTGAAGCTTTTATATTTCCTTTAATCAAGCTGTTGTTTCTTGTAGAATGTGCTAGGGAACAAATTCACATGGTGCAAGTATTTTTCAAATTTTGCAATTCATTATAAGTATACTTCTAATTTTGTACAATGCATTTTCCATTCTGAGGCCTCACGTAGCTTTCTGCTAACATAAGTAAAATTAAGAAGAAAATGTAAGTCTTTATTTCCAAAGTTGTACTGCTCATTTGGTACATGTTTAATTACAATTATTACTCCAGGCAGCGCTAAGTTTGCAAAGGTTTTGGCTTGAGGGATTTTTTTGCTCCTTTTTTTTTGGTTATTGTTTTGATTGTGATTTTTTCCTCAAAAAAAGAATGCAATTTATTTGTTTGTAGTCTACAGAAGTAATTATTTGTGCCAAAGGATTGGGGTCCATTGTGAATCCTACAAATAGAAGAGATTGCTTTGTAACTGCACAGAAGGAAAGAATATGAGATAGTAAGGCTTGGTGAGAGAAAGGTTTGATAAACTTATAACCAGAAGGTTCCTTTCTTCTGCCTTTTGCAGATTGCTCAGTTTGCAAAACAGGACTTTGAGTGCTGTTACTCCATTTCTAAGCAGAGGTTTCATACAGCTGCCAGCTGCACAGGCCTTTATGCCCATTGTCCAGTCTCATGTGTGAACTGTTGCTGTATGAACCCAATATGCATGTAATATAAGGCTATGATCAAGGGAACAAGCCATCAGGTAAAAATGAACTCCTGGATTCCTTCACAGATAAACAAACAGCATGCTGAAGGCGTTAATGATGTATTTGATGCCCCTAACACAGAAAATAACCTCCAATAAAGGCATCATCTCAATTTTGAAGTCAAAGAAGTTATTTGTTGTTCAAATATTAGTTTGCATCTTGAAAGGATTAGTCTGACTTGCACAAGTCACAGAAAACAAATACACAACAAAAAGGAAAGAAATTAAGGAATAGATATGAAAAACAATCATACAGATAAAAACATTGTTGGACTGATCCTTTATTATTCCAATCAATTAAATTTTAGCTATTAAAAAATGGCTATTGAATTGCATGTTGGCAACTTACTTGAAAGTATCATTATAAGAATAAGATCTGTTATAATTCTTGAAAAAATAGTAATCTGTGAAATAAAATAACTAAATAAATTATTCATTGATTACAAATTTATAGTCCTGGATTGTTTCTTAAACATGCATATTTGGGACTAACAATCTTTTAACAATCTTGAAAGTAAGGCTGAGGCTTATACCCAACAAGAATGTGGTGAGTATAGTGTTTAAGACTTTTAGTTTTAGGCTATGTTGATGTTTTTAACAGAAACCAATTTGTTTGTATAACTTGACTTAATTTGGGTCTAGTTCAATACACAGAGAACATAAGACAGGGGTTTTTACTCACCAACTTTCCAAAGATTGTGAGGTTTTTCTTTTTGTCAAACTTTCGTAATTGTTAAGTGGAAAAGAATCAATTTAAAGGCTTTGGCTTAAGACAGCACAAAACCACCAGGGAAATTCATGGGTACTAGAGAAGCCTCTTGATCCACATAATACAGTCTATAAGGCTGAGACTCCCAAAGGGGGTCTTAAGGTCCTTGTTTTTAGCTTTGTGGCTGTGACGCCTTTTGGACTAGTACCATGTGTTTCAGAAGCTCCTGAAATCATGAGGGACTTGGCATCACAGAAGAGGATCTTTCATAAAAAAATTAGTAGAGTCTCATTTGATTCCAGGCTATAAAGCTGATAGTATCTGAGGGTTTCTGATCTCACATATATTTTTAATAGGGACTGAAGAACTGCTTGCAAAGCTCTCTTAGTATAACTGTTCTGTGGGGTTTTTAAAAATCAAAAAAAAGGATGAAATGAAAAATTATTTTAGAAGTCTGAAACTTGAGACTAACAACAAACCTTTTTTTTTTTTTTTTTTTTTTAATAAAGCTAAGGCACCATGAAGCAGTGTTTCTTCTTAAAGGATGTCACAGTTACAAATTTTTACATAAATATATTTTAATTAAGAACCATTCTCTTTTTTTCACTTGCTCAAACTTGCTGCATTGCAGAGTTGCGCACATTTGTAATTTAATGTTGATAAATCTTTTCAAATGCTATCTTTGTCATTTAAACATAGACATGCATTTCAGTTTGAAAATGTAATGATCACAAAACCCAGGAGGATCTCACTTAGATGAAACAGCAGAGTAGAAGTCAGGCAGAGTTATTTGCATAATCAAATAGAATTCATTATTTTTGTGTGTGTTTGTTTACCCACTGAACAGTTCTGACAACGCAGCAACAGATACCTGATTTCAGTGCAGCAGCCTACTCATGGATCCACTGTTTTCAACTCTACTGGTGGAGCTTCTGTAGAATGTAACAGAAATGTTCTTATAGGTTCAAAGCCACACAGTCAGGGAACAAAATCAAGCCAGTTAAAACTCATAGTTATGGTCTGTGAAGGAGGTTTCTCTTTCAGAGGTGTTTCCAAACTTACACTTCTGACAAAATGTAGTTAACACTGTATCACAAAATACATCTAGGATGACTCAAACATGTCCATGAGCAGAGAACGGGTTACAATTTCCCTCTGAAATTATTCCAGGAGTGCTTGGCACAGGATGTTCTCAGAGTGCTTCCAAGTCACAGATTTTCTGTGTGGTCTATAGTTTCTTTTCAATTTCTGTCTGTCTTAGTGCTAGAAAGTGGGTCTTTGTTTCCAGACCTGCATTTTTCACTCCAAGACAGCCTGTCACAGTTGTAGTTAAATGAAACTTGAAAGGTATTTAAGATGTAGACCCTGTAGTCTCATTAGAAGTCTCATCCCCAAAATTCTCCATTTTCAAAGTAATTTCTCTGAATCAAGGGTCATCCCCAGATCATAGGATGGCTACAGAGTTTGTCCTGAAGAATACTCACCTGGGGAACATTTTTCAAGTATTACAGCTAATTTCTTTTGTTTAATCTGTATTTTAATTGTCAGTGCTTCTTTACATAAAAACTATCAATTCAGTAAGTATTTTTTAGGCTCCTCTTGACTTGTTTCAGTACACCAACAAGAACATCTGTACAAAATATCCTTTCGTTATGGCTTATGTTTACTACCCCACAATGTCTGTAAAGAGAAATGCTGGTTTTCTTTCTTTTAAATAACATCATTTTTTTTTTTTTTTCAGTAAATAGAGCCAATTTTTTTTGGACGACAATTTCTTTTTCCAAAGAGGAAGTGTTTTCTGTATTATCTGTAAGTGCCTTAATTAATGCAATGCAGTCTGTTCATAAACAGCTTTCTCTCTTACCAATGAAATAGATAAACACTTAAAATTTAATGTAGCCTAAAAGTGTCTTTATATTTGTACTAATGTCTGGTAAGGATAATGTTCTTGTATGAAATTAGCATTATGAATTTAAAAACTATATGAAATTTTTCAACATTCTCTTATATCTTCATAACTGAACACTAAATCTATATTTGACAAGTAGTTAGTAAAAGAAAACAGGAGATTATTAAAGATTAAACTAACACCTTTAAGTACATTTATCAAAGCAATGTAAGTAGGAAAGATCTTTTGTTTCCAATCCAGACCAGGTTTGGTCTCTGTTCTCCCTTTCTTAAAAGGGTGATTTACATTTTCCCAGGTGTTGAGAGAACTACTTAAATACAGATTACCAATAAGAAAAGGCAATCACAATAGATCAGTTTGTGTAGGGGATAATATGCAGGAAATAATTTTTTTCAGGCACAGTGATGGAATTCCAGAATCTTTAGAGATGAAGAATCTGATTCCTGTGAAAGTTCTTGATCCATCATGAAACCTAACCTTCTTACAGCAGGTAAGCCCTTCTTTACTCATCATATTGTAGGTACATGGGGAGAAGCAAGGTGCAGAAGGGAGGCTGCCGCACATTCCTTAATTAGAATTAACAATAGTCATTTTACAGGGAAATAATGGAATTACTTTACAAACAATGCAACAATCTCTAACTTCCCTAGTGAGACCACCTTGGAATATTTGGCACTGCTTATTTTTTTTTCACAGAACATCCCAATGAAATAACTTGACAGATAATTCTGCTCCAAACAATGTATCATGATGAGACAACCTGCTATTGCTTGATACTTCAGGGTAGTTACCAGGTTAAATTTACCTGTGGATCAAATGTGGATTTATTTACAATTTCGAATTACTCTGCTTTGGATTCTGGTTTCCTAAGAGGTAAGAAATCTCGTAACACAGGAGTCTGCAATGCCTTATGCAAAACTGAAAATACAAGCCTGGCTGTCACAGCATTAAGCTTCTGAATGCTTGACTTACCAGTAGATAATTTTACAGGAAGCAGGGGGAAAGTGTCCTAGATAGCAGATGTGAGTGACCAATTATAAGTAAAGTCAGACTGAGAGCTTTGTAAATGTAAGTAAATTACACAGATAGGAGTTCTAACTTTGTTACCTTCCCAGCTGCCATGTCTCTAATATTATTTGAAATTATATTATTTTCAATTGGATGATTTAAATACAAAGCATTAAATCTGTTTCACTGGATTATTTCTGTGTGCCCAGCTATTAATATAATATGTTTCTAATCCATTGATTGTTTTGTGGATATTTTGCTCTCTTAGCCTAGCCTTTGATATCAGAAGGCTGACAATCATTTTCCACAATGAATTACATTGTTCAGAGGTGTTGATGATTCTAGAAAAGTGTAAAAGGGATTTTGCTGGCTTATTGATGCTAGTTTCCCTATTAACCTCTTTTTGAATTAATGAGTTGGGACAGCTCTCTTGACAATAGATTTCAGATGCATGGAGTAGGTATGAACCAGATATGCCTGGCTTCTGATTCTTTATTTTTATTTCACATAATATACAATTTCATAAGGCATTTGGGGAATATATTGGAATAATTAATAAATCCAAAGAAACTGTGATCTGAAAATATACTGCATGGATAGAAAAATGACTACATGTATCAAGCTAAATATTTGATTTATTGGATTTATTCCTTCAGCTGAAGTCTGCATATTAACAGTTTTCTGTTCTTGAAAGTAGTGCTGCTGACTTACGATTCCTAATGAGCACATCCAACTGTCAGCAAGTTTTATCTTTCTATACTGCATATATAAAATTGTGTGCCTGCTTTGAACTTTAGCAAGTTTAAGTTCAAATATTTTTGAGTAATTAAAACAGAACAAACCAATTATTCCTTGTGGCCATTGAATCAATGCCATGTTTGTCTGTACTGCAGTCATGATTGCTTCTCTTGGCTTCCCGGTTGCTTTTTGCTTTTAAGCAAAATTATATCTAAAAAACTATATCTATACTCCTAGATATAATTAGAGAGAACCATATGGCTTACAATCAGAACCCTGTCTTGTGCCTTAATCATGTATTGTGAGGGTGTCAGCCCTTACAGTCCACAAAAGGGGACACATCAGGGACAGCTGAACCCAGCTGACCAAAGGGGTGCTCCCACACCATGTGGAGTCATGCTCAGACGAGTGAGGAACACATGGAGTGATGTTACACGTGTACCAAATACACAGTGGTTTGTGATGGAGCCCTGCTTTCCTGGAGAGGGCTGAGCATCTATCTGCCTGTCCATGGGATGTGGTGAATGAATTCCTTGTTTTTTTTTTGCTTGGCATACAGCTTCTACTTTCCCTACTAAAGTGTCTTTATCTCAAGCCGTGAGTTTCCTCATTTTACCCCTCTAATTCTCTTCCCCATTATTCTGTGGGAGAGTGAACAAGCAGCTGGGTGGTGTTTAGGTGCCAAATGGATTAAACCATGACATCCAGCTAAATATTTTTACTTCATGAGTAGTGTAAGTTTATTGCTCTTTAGAATCCCAATGAATTCCTTTCACTCCAAATTTCTCCTTATTTCACAACTCACAACTGGTGAAGACTTCATGACTTCACCTGATAAGTTCCTGCTGTTGATATGGTTGTTAGTAAGCAAAATTCAGGCAATTTTTTTAAACAATAAATTTGGCTACAATAAATGTTAATTGTTGTTTTATGAGGCAAATTTGAAAGATATAGACTTTAGTCCAGTGTGTTAGTTACTGACACTGTTGCATTCTTCTATAGATAATTTTATCTGTATATAAGTATTGCTAATATCTAATTGTCAAGAAAAATTCTTCGTCATTTTATAAACCTGAAATAGTTGAATGTATTGAGAAACACCATCACCTGAGGATCCCCTTGTATTAAACACTTACTTGTCAAAGTCTGAGTTTAATATTTTCTACATTGTAATTAGTTTTGGGTTTTTTTTCTATTGCAATCAAAATGCTATTATGGTGATTCCATGAGAAGTGACGGCACATAGATCTTACAATTGCACTTTTTTCTAAATAAAAGATCTTGTCTTTGGGAAGCTTCTATTCTCTTTAGGTCATTGAAGCAAATCTATGTTTACTGATTCCCTAGATGAAGCAGGATGAATTACAAATAGGAGAGCAAAGAAAATACTCTAAAAATACACTGAATTCCTTTGGGTACCTCAGTGCATTCTGTTCAGTTTAGCACATTGTCTGCAAACATCAAAGAGGTGCTGTAGGTTTCCAAGTCTGCTGGATGATTAGGGAGTTGTAACTTTACAGTTTTTCTTGCATGTTGGCCTTCAGTATTCTTGAATGAATAAGCTACTGTAGATTTTCAGAAGTTTTCCTCCATAAAGGTTGGATGTAGACAGTCTCTAAACTTTTGGAAGGTGATAGAAGTCTGATGAAGATATTAATTGTCACTGTGGATATCATGGTGGTGGGCCACAAATATTTTAAAGAGGAAGAACAGGACTAGACCAGACTTCTTTGCTATAGGATTTTTAATTCACTTAGACAACTTCATCTACCATTGTTCTTGTTCTGTTTCCCCTTAGGGCTGAGAAAACAATGAGTACCAGAGGACAAAAATAAGCTGTCAACCCTCAACCAAAAAAACAGGTAATGTATGGGGGATTAGGCAGAGGACCCTGGACAGTCTGATTACTAATGGCCAGAGTTCTTACTCATGCCAGTCAGCAACACACAATATTCTCACTGAAAAATATTTAGATATCTTCTGTTCCCAAATGAACAGAATAAAAATATAATTAAGGAAAACAAAATAATCTCAAGGGACAGTAACCGGAAAAAAAAAAAAAAAAAAAAAAAGGGGGGGGGGGGGGGGTTTTAATTTTAANNNNAAAAAGGGGGAGAGTGAGTGTTGTACTTCTAGAGATGGCAAATATAGGAAAACCAAAGTGGGGCACCAAAGCGACCATTCCTAGTGTGACAATTTGTATCAGCCAGTGCATAGGACAGTGTCAAGAAGGGTCTTTGTTCTGACACAGTATGGCTGTCCTAGTTAGAGTTTCCCTTTGGATAATGAAACTTGACTCTGGAACATAAACACTTTTCAGAAACTAGCCACCTTCCCCTCAAAATCTGTTGATAGAACTAGGTGTGTGCCAAGTCTAAAACAAAGTTCAAATATAGGTCAATTGAGAGAGGAACTTTCACAATCTGAAACAGATAAATTGCATCTTGGTGCCAGAACTGCTTTTCTTTTCTCATCCAAACCAAAAGTCCAAATTATTTAGATGGGGAGAAAAAAAAAAACATGCAGAATCCTTAGAATTCTGTACATTTTAAAGTTTGGAATATTGCAATATTCTTCATCTTATCTTCTTTGTCTTATCAGCAGAAATTATACCCTCACCAATTTATCTCTGAAAAATTTGCTCCTTGAACTCTGACCCCTTTGTTGTATTTCTGATTTCAAATGTAAGCCTACCTAAAAATGTAATGTTTCTTTTCTTAGATATTTTATTCTATACACATACCATGCTTCTTCTGAACGCCCTTGTGCTAAAGCCTGAGTACTGAATAAGATATTCCTGAGTATTGAATAAGATATTATTTATATATTCAAGCTGCTACATGAGAATGACCTGAGAATCCACCTGATTTTTTCACCCTTTCTTCCTCTAAAACAGCTATCACTAGAGCAAATGATTTCAATTTTGCTGTTTAACGCTGATATTCAGCATAAGATGAAAAAACTCCATTCTTTCTTTAGATCCATTTTACCTTTACTAATTAGCATAATTCTAGTTTATTGTGTTTCAGAGGAGATCTCAAGACCTGCATACTTTTTCCATCTTGGAAAACTGCTACAATGCTCAGATGCAATTAAGATACCAGCCTTGAGGCAGGACAACTTGCTCACAGAAAACCAATGTCCCACAAACCATTCATTTGACCTAGTTTTTGTTTTAAAAAATAATTCTAATAGATTGATTTGCAATATATTTTTCTAGAGCTTATTATGAAATACTTAGTAAAAAATTAAACCCAGACCAATTATGAATTCATCCACTACCTTTGATAAGTAGGATTTTTGCTTTAAATTCAGAGGCTGAATTTTGAAACATAAATCTCTCTTCGTCTCCCTGCTGCCACCCTCCATGGTAACCAGTTCCTCCTTGTTTCAGCCCAAATAAGCTGTTCATATTTACTAATATTTTTAGCCTGCCTAGGAAAACAAATGTCAGCTCGAATTAATGCCCAGTACTCATGGATATTATCATGTACTTTGTTTCTGTAGATGTGCTTTCAAGCAAAATACTAGCATATTGTGAGTAGGTTCTTTGGTAAAATAGGTTCTATCTATTTGCAAAGTGTTAAGATACTTTTTGCCACCATAAATTGGTTTAACAGGAGTGCATATCACCTCTGAAACTGCAGGTGAATAGGGCAGATGCATCCTTAGTAAATTCATGTAGATATATATAAATCATATTTACATACATTTACTCATCTATTGTTCTGAGGTTTTTTTGGGGTCTCTTTTTGGTCAAACTATTCTGGTTCTGTGTTTGTTTGAGACTATACCCGATATAGACCTAAGTTAACAGGGAAATTCATGTGATTTCAATGGAGGGAGATGAATTCTATATAGTGTCAAACATAAAATATCACTTTTAATTGAGAAGTATCACTCATTACTTTAAGCTTTGGAACTCTTTTTAAAGTATGAACAGATATTTTTTGTTGTTTTTTTTTTCAATACCTTCCAAGAAGTAGTTAATGTTTGACCTTTCTTTTCTATTTATGCTCTTTCAATTTTTCTCCCTTCTGTTATCTTTGCTAGGCTTCTTTTCCCCCCATTGTTTCATTCATTTAATTTTCCTTTTTTTTTTTTTTTCTTCTCCATTCTAATTTGGTTTTCTGTGATGTTTAAAAGCTCAGTCCTTGAGTTTCTGACAACTATAGTTAGTGTCAGCTCTCTTTTTCTTCTTGTGCTGAACCAGCTTTTAAAAGCCACACCGGCTCTCTCAGCAGGTGACTGCTGACTTGTACTGCTGGAAAATCATGTCTTTCCAGACAGTCAATGCCAGAGGAGGAAAGCTGCCTTGTGGCAGTTTTAATGACCTAAATTGAACTGGTACAATTGGGTGAGGAAAGCTTGTGCATTACACAGCTGATTAAGAATTGCATAATCTATAATTCCATTGCACCAGAGACTGCCAACTGACTCTTCATGTCAGTAAATGAGGACAATATATTTAGAAGCATGGAAATTCACACTGGAGGCTGTTTTCCAGTGTTTTAAAATTACAATATTTGTTACCAAAATTTATTATATCTGAGAAAATAAAAGGATATAAAAAATGTATATTTTAAAGTCAGGAGAGCACCAAGTTGCCATTTATCTTTATTTCCTGACAATAAATCATTGACATTTTATTCTCATGGTACTAATTAAGAGTGTTCTAAAGAAGTGGCTTAAGTCATGACTTAATGACTCTCAAAGCAGTCTGCTGGGGAATATCCTCTGGTTTCAAAATATATTGTAGATTTTTTTCTGCTGAGAAGAAAGATTTTTAGAGATTTTTAAACTATGGGGTATATTATTAGAGTACTTAGGTTATATCAGGTCATGTTAGTGTACTTAGGTTCTTATTCTCTTTTGGCCATGAGAGGAAAATTTCTTAGATGGGAAAGCTCACCTGTACAAAAGTGGGCATGATACCAGAAGAGATGTATAGGGATAGGGATGAGGGATTTTGGCTGAGTTGTTTATGTGTTTACAGAGGAGTAAGAGAGAAAGGAACATGTTTCTCAAAAAAATTTACAGCTTTATTTCAATTCCACAGGAATGGAATATAAAGAGCCTTTTTTAACTGAGAGATACTGTTTGTTCTGTCTTTGCTAGTCCTTACCTGCCATGTAGGGTAGATTGTTAAGTTACACGCTCATAGTACTGAAATCCCTATCCAGCCCTTCTTATTCAAGCAGAGCTGTCACTGATTTCAATGGCAACTCTGCCTGATTAAAGAGAATTGAATAGAGCCCTGAAGCAACGGTGTTTTGTCCTTGTCTTTGCACTTCTGGCCCTTAACCATCACTTTTAAAGAGCTTGAAGCAACACTGGCACCAGCAGTGTTTCAGGTGAAAAAGCAAAAGGATAAAAAAATAATATCGTGAGCTGTTTCAAGTGCTACTACAAGAAAAGCCAGTGTGTATCATATGGAAATAATGGAAAAAGATGAAGAATGCATAGAAATATTTTTCAACTTTCTGTAGTGTTTTCAATACATAAACCATCAACATATTATAAAAATATGTAAGCTTTGTTCCTGCTTTTATTCATATTCATACAAATATGTTGAGTGGAACAGCAGGCATATGCTTATTCCAAGGTTATAACCATTGCCTTAATAAATCCATTCCAATATTGGCAGACATTAAAAATATGACTAGATGTTTTTTTTAATTGCCACACCAGAATTACTAAATAAAATGTCAATTATACTGTTTTATAAAAAGATCTGAGGCAAGGATTCTTAGATTTAAGAGCAAAATTCTTCATGGTATTAACTGAGAAATATGATTGAATAAAGGTTTGATTTGAACATTTCAATATTTAAACACACAAGTCTACAGCAGTGGGACTGATATGAGTAAATATAAATAACATATATTGGAGTCCAGCACTATATAGTCTTTTTGTAGTCAAGTAAAAAATAACTGATTTTATGATTGGATTTATACAATTTTGGTCTCTGCTTTCAGGTAGAAATATCACTATATGTTCAGAAAGGAGACCACCCTGACTATTATGGAGATGAACCATGTACTTTCAATCAGATGAAGATACTTTAAATACATGTGTTACTATATGTAAGTGCAGGATCTTAACTACTAAATATGATTGCATCTTGGGCAGTAAGACTGTTAAAAAAATAAATCATCTAACATAGTTATTTCTCCTCTCCTCTTCCACTACTCAAACAACTCAAGCTCAGTCTTAGAAGTCCCTGGCAGAGGAGTTTCCATGTCCCAGATTTTACCTTATACTAATCTTCCCACCTCTTAATTATTGGTCAAAGTACTGTTCTTGTTATCTACTTTATACATTAAAATAATATGTTAAAAAATGTATATTGATGTTTTCAAACAAATCTATATTTATTATTTAATTCAAAAGATAGAGAAGACATAAAACAAAGGGGTCAAATCAGTAGAATCCTGTGCAAATTCTTCCTCTTCCTGTTTTAGGGGTTTTTTTCAGTTTTTCTTTTCTTTTTTTTTTTTTTTTTTTTTTTTTTTTT
>VYXF01012352.1:446720-482170 GCA_013397295.1 Polioptila caerulea | reverse complement strand
TCCTTTTTTTTTTTTTTCCGATTCCAGCCTTTTCCCTTTAATATACATTCAGCTTTAGCTTGAATCCTTTGTTCAATGCTCTCTTTCTGTTTAAACCAGAAGGATAGATCAAAGGTCCTGATTCTGGAAGCTGATATAGAGGTATTTTGACAGAATGAAACTAAATAGAAAATAAATTTCCCACTGGGATACCTTGTTCCCTCAACAGTTTTCCCTTGTTTTAAGGATCTAAGGAGATAAAACAGCACCTAAATGAGCTAGATGTGCTCCTTACTTTCAACCAGGAGACTATCACTTCAATCTATTTGGTTATCCAATAAAACCTACACTGAGTCTACCTGTCTTTTTCTAACATTTGGAAGATTAGCAAAATACTGAATTCTGCCTTTGTGTTCTCCTCCCATGAGTTTTTTTTTTTTTTTTGATGTCTTGATGATCCCATCAGATTAAGCTATCACAACTCAATTTATTTCCACCTTTATTTTTAATGCAGTAATTTTTTAGCAAACCCAGAGAAGAAAATAATAACTCACTCATTGCAACATGGATTCATGTTTCCCAAATCATATAACCATTCACAAAGCTGGTTGCAATTTACAGACTAGTGTGTTGTGGGTAACAATATTTCTACTAGAAGAATGTTTTTATGTAGCACCCAGCAGAATACAGTTAATAATGCATTGCTTAGCATTTCGAATAATTTTAGCAAAGGAATAATTTTAGCACTATAAACTTACTTGAGATGAGTTTTCCCCAGCAGATCTTCTTTATGGCTCTGCTCATAAGCTCATTACCTATCTTATTGACATACCTCTCTAGCGTTCTTTTCATAGTAAATATAAAGCAAAATGAAGTAAATTAAAAAGGCGCTTTCCTAAGTGAAAACTTGGAGGTGTTTACAGAATGCATTCTAAAAAGCTCTTTCAATTGAAGCTTATTTAATACACCTGGTTTGACTGGAATTAGTTTTAGAGATTTGGTAAAAACCTGTGCATTTCTGATCTTCTACTCACATTCTCCTCATGATTACATAATCTCTTTCCTCTGCTTGATTCCATCTGATTTCTTTTTTCTCAAACCTGGTTTACCAAGACTGTATCTTGATGAATATACTTGACAGAAGTAATATTTCCTTAATTGCACTGAAAAATTTATCAGCTGATTCACCTTACACTTGTATTTCTTTTTCCCAGATAAAAAATGCTTGCAGCTCTAGACATCCCATATTAAAACTCTTGTCCTTTTCAATATTCAGTTGACTGAATATTGACAATTCTACTGACAAAAAGTTTTGTGTGTTAATCACAAAGTGTGTGACTTTTTATCTATACTACCCATATTTAATTCAATTTATATTACCGTGATTCTCAAGCTCTTTCTATATTATTTCTAAGCACTGCTTGATAACAGTGTCTTTGGCAAACTTCATTATTATATTTCTAATATCCATCCCAATATCAGTAATGAAATTATTAAATAACAGTGATCTCTGAGCTGATCTTTGATTTGTTGGTAGACAGTCTGATACTCTTCTGCTTTAGTTTTTCCTATTTTCATCCTGTCTGTTGCAAGCTGTCTATTCACCTCATAGTTCCTTTATTAATCTCTGAATTTTCCCCCTTGTAATATTTCCAGTGTTGTGCCACATTAAACTCTTGACTGAATCACCAAATCACAGAATTGTTAAGGTTGGAAGGGATCTCTGGAGATCATCTGGTCCAGCACCCCTGCCAAGGCAGGGTTACCTAGAGCAGGTGACACAGGAACACATCCAGGGGAGTTTTGAATGTCTCTGGAGAGGGACACTCCACAGCCTGCCTGGGCAGCCTGTTCAGTGCTCTGCCACCCTCAATATAAAAAAGTTCTTCCTCATACTGAGGTAGAATTTCTTGTGTTTTGGTTTGTGGCTTAGACTTCCTACCCTGTTACTGGGCACCATGGAAGTGTCTGGCACCTTCTTCTCGACATCCACTTTCGAGATATTTGTATGTATTGATGAAATCTGCTTTCAGTCCTCTCTTTTTCCGGCTAAACAGGTCCGGGACCCAAAATCTTTCCTCATAAGAAAGATGCTCCAGACTCCTTATCACCTTTATGGCCCTCCAGTGGACCCTCTCCAGTAGCTCCTTGTTTTCGTTAGACTGTGAAGACTGGAATTGATATGGTCTCCAGATATGTCCTCACTAGGTCCAATTAGAGGGAGAGGATCACCTCCCTTGACCTGCTGGCCACACTCTTCCTAATCCACCCCACAATGCCATTGATCCTCCTGGCCACAAGGGCACCCTGCCAGCTCGATTTCATACTGAAATTCAAGTGGATTTGGTTTATGACTTTCATTTTTTTTTTTTTTTAGATTAATCTGTCATAATGCACATTTTCAAACTTGTATTACACTTTTTCTCAATTTCTGTTTTCCTCTGTGTCCTTCAAATTCTTTTTAAGAGTCCAGGAGTTTAAGTATTACTGAGAACAAACATACATAATAGCTCAGATCATAATTTCTTGATTGAAAGAAAAAATTCAAAGTTTTCAGGATCTCAATCTAATAATACCTTCCTGAGATCATGAAATTGCAAAAATCATCTGCTGTTAAGACTTAAATTCCAGTTTTCTATCACCTTTGTGATAGAAATAATGCCTTTTCTCTGCTCCTCTTAGCAATTTTCATGTTTGCAAGTGACTTGCTTTTGCCATTGGTGTGTTCCTTTCATTAGGCAATATCTTGCTAGTTTTGGTAATTTTTTTCTCCTGGGACATATTTATTTTCCAGCAGAATTAATCTCCCCTTGCCTCTGAAGGACTTCACTTTGTCTAGTAGCTTCCACTTTTAAAATCATGGAACATAGAAACTGATAAAAGAAGAACTAAGAAAAATACATCCTTCTGCAATATAGACCCTTGACAATATTATAACATTTAGTCTTCAGGAAACTCCAGGCATCCCTGAAAACTCAAGATCTGTTACTCCACACACTCAAGGATTTAAGTTATCGTTTTATCTTTTAAGTCTGGACAATTTGAATAAGGCTTTGACTTTATTTTAATTTTTTTGTGGGCTTAATAAAAGTTTATTTTCAATTATTGGCCTTTCAACTCTGTACTGCCCCTAAAATAAAGACAGTTGGTTTTTATTCCTTTGGTTTGCTGAAGAAATGTGTAAACATTTTCCCTGTGAATATCTGGGAAATTATTGAAAATATTTCTCGATTTGAAGCTTAAATGAAAGAAGGATGAAGTTTAAAAGCAACTTATTAAGGTTAACGGGGAAATTTCTCCAGCTTTTCCCAGAGTTTTCCAGATGGATTTCTCTCTCTTCCATACTATTGAGTATTTTGTGTCTGCCCATTTCTCCTATCCTAAGTGACCACATTATTGTTCCATTCCTTTCTCTTTTTTTATTTGCTAGTTATATCCTGTATTGCTGATCTTAAGTGAACATGAATGTTTTTACTTGATAAAGCTTATTTGGCTTTAGAATGTTGTTGGATAGCTGTGTTTACAAAATAAAAGAGCACTCAAAATGATATGAACTAAATGTTCATTTTGATGTAGTTACATGAAACTTTCCTAATATAGGACAGCTGTATTATGAAGGGATATATTAATATGATATCTTGGAAGTCAAGAAACTGGCTTTAAATTTTTGTCAGGGTTAAAAAATGTAAAGAGTTAAATGTTGTTCTGTAGCAGTCTGTGAAACATGAGGTCTACATGCTGCTAGGACATGACTGACAAATATGACGAATCCCTTTAACACCTCATCCATTCAACCAACCAGGTGTTTGCAACCAGAATTCTAAAAACAACAAATAATGATAAGGGTAAGAAGTTTTCCATGTATTAACTGCAGTAATATTGTGGAAGACAGATGAAAAAGATGAAAATTTGCGATAAAAATCTCATCTAAGAAGATATGTATGACATTAATTATGTATAAGGAAAACCACTGCATGTAATCTGTAGATTCAAGCTGCTGGCTGACTGAACTCTTTATCCTTCCATCTGATTACTTGCATGCCAATATTTTTATTTGTTGTTTGTTTAAATAAAGAATGAGTCTTCTTTCAAGGTGTGTGAACATTCTGAAGAGGCAGATGTAGTTTGGAGAAGTCAAGTGTGACTAGGAGATGATGAGCCAAATTTTTGAACTGCTCAACTAGAGCAAGAGTGGAAAGGCTTGAAACAGCTCTATACCCAGCTTCCTCTGTCATTCACATCTGACATGTAAAATATTTTCTGTGAGATATTCAGCTTCACATTGAGATGATGAACTGGCCACGTACATGGTGTTCAGGGTTACTTAAGCAGACTTCCAAGATATGCTGAAAATATGATTTATAAAAGTTCATTGGAGAGGTGATGATGACAGCAATGGAAGCAAAGGGAAAATAAAATAAATTTTAGAAAAAATCATAACTTAGTGAAATGACTGCATGAACACTTTTAGTTATCTAAAACTCAGTTATTAGAGACTAGGCAAGGTCTGGAACAAAATTAAGTATACACATACATAGGCTAGAAATACCTATGAATGTCTGGGTTTTTGGGGTGTTGTTTGTTTTTTGTACTTTATAGCTATGTAGGAAGTGCTTATTTTGTAAAAATATTAGGTGTATCAATGTACTTTAAACATAGGACATCACCAGTTTTACTAGACATTTTGAACAAATGAAACAATGGACTCTCTACTCTGCATAAATTACTTTCTATGTGTTGTTACATGGTCTTCCTTTAGTGCAGCCCTTTGAGGCGAACTTTTAGAGCTTTGAAGATTGTTTTAAAAGTCTAAGTATTAACAGTATAAATAAAGGAGGAATTGGTTCTCTTCTTCGCTGGAGAAAAGATTGGTAAAAAATCTCAATGATTCATTGAACATTTTATAAGCTTTCTTGAGTTTTGTTTTCAATGTGAGTGCCATAGGTCTTTAGTTGCTTCCTGAAACAAGGATTAGATCAATTTATTTTCCTACAATTCCTGAATAAAAAGCATCCCCAAAAACATAATGCTCAGCTAGCTGCTTACTTATCTTGATATCCTAATTGCCTCATGGGATGTTCTAACAGTTCATGGAGGTTAATAAGATACAGAAGGTCTTTATGGTGCACATGGACCTTTTACTTTGTTATAGAATGATCCTTGTAACTGCTATTGACAAAACCAAGGAGTCAAAACTCCAACTGAAAACTTTCAGGGACACAGTGAGGCTACAAAAAGTCTGTACTTTAAGACTGAAGAGGGGTGGAAAAGGTGCAGTTAAAAGCTTATCATTATTCAGGAGTCTTTCTAATTGTTCTGGCTGGAGAATTTTTGGCAATTCTGTGCTAGTATTCATCAATATTCTTCAAAGAAAATAAATGGGAACATTAAAATTCTTCATATTTTCATATGAGGAAAAAGCTAAGTGAGAAATAACCTTGAGGTGTAGCTTTCAAATTCTAGTTGAAAAAGGAAAGGGAAAAAAATCCCCACCAACCTTGAATCTAGGTATCTTCTGCATCCTTTAAAATCTAAGATTACTTTGCATTAAGAATAAGTACAATGTAAAACAAAACAAACAAAAAAATAATTGTAGCATGTTGAACTGCTGAAAGCAATATTTAAAAGTGCTTTTATTTATAATACATCTCAATGTAATTTATAAGTTATTAAATATTTGCCATGTTTGTTTTATGTTATAATGAGTCCCTTTAATGGTTCTTTTTAAGCATTTCAGACACACAGCCATTTTTCTATTTTTTCTTTCATCGCTGGAAACAAAACAAAAGGAATACCTGATATAAATTTCTGTGATATTTACTTTCTTCTAATTCATTTTTTTTCAGTCCACTACTTCCATTTCATTAAAGATTACATAATTAGGCCATTAATTTGATTTTAATATTCAATATCTTATCAAAATTAAAATTCAGTAGAGTTTTCCCAAGGGCGATAATTCTGTAGAGTACATGGGCATGAAGTTCAGACACATTTTCAAGCATCAAACAATGAAAGACTACCATGTGGGAATTAATGATTTATGATATATATATGGCTGAAAAGAAGGTTTCCTTCAATGCGTTTGTTTTGGGGGTTTAGGATTTTTTTTTCTGTATTGTGTACGCACAGTTCATGTTTATGAATGAGTTTTAAACAAATATTATTAGCATATTGAAGAAAAGTTGAAGGAAGTTGCTCTTATTCTAGCTCTTTGGGGCTAAATACCTCAAATACATCCTTTTAATAGAAATGGGTTTTTCAATAGTCAGACCTTAGAAGCTGTGGGTATCAGTGATGAAATACACGGTGGAAACATTGGCTTCTTTGCAATATCATCTTCACTTCTTCCACTGTATTTATTTTTGTACTGTAATACTACTGAGTTAGGATTTTCTATTAGTAAAGTTCATGGCTGGGGAACTGATCTTCAGGGGAATAGTGGGAGCAAAAGACAGGGCCATGTCGGTTAATTAGAAGGAAGCAGGTAGATATCATAGGTCAGAAAGTATTACGAATTATCCCCTGAGAAAACCTTTTAAGTGAATGACGGGGAAGAAAGTAAAATAACATAACTTTCTTTATGGTCTTTCTCATTTAGATTTGGCTGTTGGAACATTGATGGACAATACATAAATCACTACATGGGTAGTGTCACGAGACTTGTAAAATACCTGTGTTTAGTCAGAGAAGTTAATGACAAAGGCAGACCAAAATAGATGTGCACTTACATTTTCTATTTTAAACTGAATCTTCTGTTTTACTGCCACATAAATTCCAGTATTTCACTTCTCTGCATTGGAAACAGCAGAAGCTGCTCTTACTTAAAAGCAGTTGCTTGCTGCCTGTTACCTTTTAGGTGCTGATCAAGGTTCACAAAAGTCTTGTATGTTGCATATGTTCTCTGACTGAAGGTATCTTATCTGATGGTTTATTACTTTTAACACTTCTCAGTGCAATACCTATCACACTTTTCTTAATTAACTTAATCTGATGACATTTGTCAGACATAGGAAAATAACACCATATCTGTTCAGGTAAATCTGAAATACTTTTTATTTTTAGTAATTTCTGTTTCCTTTCTAACTTTTGTTTTGCCAACAACAACGGAAGTCATCTCACCTAACCTTAGACTTGATAAATTGATTGTTTAATCTTAGCTCCACCTAGAGACAATGAAAAGAGACAGAAATGTTGCAGAGTAATTTCTTCTGCCTATTCATATACTTAGAGTTGCTCTTCCCAGCAAAGGAAGGTCCTGTCAAGCTACATAGGTGTGTTGTGTGCCAACCTTGGCCGGTTGCCAAACCTACATCCAGCTGCTATCTTAAGGACTACTGGGGAGAAAATGAGATGTAAAAATTTGGGATAAGGATAGGCAGATCACTCATCAATTAATGTCATGGACAAAGTAGTCTCAGATTTGGGAAATTTAATTTTGCTTGTTGTCACTTAAAATAGATTTGGATAACAGCAAGCGAAGAACAACATTTCCACCATGTTCGTTCCCAACTCCTCTCCTTCTAGTCCCACCCCAACCAACATATAATTATGTCAGAAACAACTCCTCTCTGCCACTTCATCCTCAAGAGTTCCCCACTGTATCTTGGGCTCTTGATTGTCCACAGCCTTTCAGGAGTATCTAAATTCTCTGGAGTAGGGTGCTCTATGTGTATGGATATCTACTCCACCATGGACTTCCCTACAGGCTGCCGGTGTCTTCTTATTCTCTTCCTTCTCTGACCTTGGTGTCTGTATGGTTATATTTTTTTTGCAGTTTTTGTTCCATCCTCCCTCTGTTAGGTGTTTTAAACCCTTTCTTGAATACATTTTCCCTGAGGTGTCCCCAGGTTAGCTGTGCAATGTGGTGGGTGGGCTGGATCCTGCTTGAACCATCTGTGTCCGGCACCCCTGGTCTCTCCTCAGAGAGCCCCTCTGCAGCCCCTTCTGCCAGAAGCTTGCCAGCTGCATCCCATACAACACAATATCTTGATGGTTAAAGATAAGCAACAGGACAAAAATTTCTGAGAGATAGAATACCTAAAAATGTAGGAGATGGGCCAATTTCACAGAGGAGACTTTTAAGGACCGTAGAATTATATTTGCATGTGTATAGCACATGCAAAGCCCCACAAGGAACTGATTCAACCCAATTTAGAAGTTTTGGTCAATATATTTATATTGTATGTAGTGATTCTTCATATTCAGTTTAGATGTGTATTCTCTTTTTTTTTTTTTTCATTTATTGATTTAAATATTACTAGTACAATATATTATAAACAGTCAGTTTAAGAAGCTTAAAACTCAGTTTTTAAGGTCCACAACATAGACCTTAGGCAAAATATTTGTATAGAGACTTGATTTATTTGGATGTCAAATGAATAACTGAATTATTAAATATACTAGGAAGGAATTGAAGTTGATGAGGCACTGAAACAGGTTGCCCAGAGTACCAGAAGGAATCAAGATCAGGTTGGATGGAGCTTTGAGCAACTGGATCTAATGAAATCTGTCCCTGATGATGGCAAGGGAGTTGGAACTAAATCACATAATTATACAATTGTTAAGATTGAAAAAGTCCTCTAAGATAATTGAATCCAACTATTAGCCTAGCAACACCGTGTTGACCACTAAACCATATCCCCAAGTGATGTAGTCACACACTATTTGAAAACTTCTTTTCCTAATAACTAATCTAAACCTTGCCTGGTGCAACTTGAGGACATTCTCTGATCTTCAAGGTTGCTTTCAACCCAAATGATTCCTTGACTCCATGATTCTATGATCTCTGTAGATGAGCAAATCTGGTGTCATTAATACAGTTTCTTCAAATGGAGTGGAAAAACATACAAATTATCATCAGAAATTAATATATATTATATTATTATTAATATAATTAATTAATATATATTATATAGTTGCTTGACCTTTTTAGAGTTTCTGATATAAGGACAATGTCAAAAATCATGGAATTGGTGTCTAGTACATTCAAAGTTATGGTGTAACCTGTTGCCTGTTTAAGAAAACCTGCACTAACACGTGATTCTCTAAATAGTTTCCTCACATCTTCAAGAAGGACACTTGCAGAGTAAAGTAATCTTAAACACAACTTCAGCTAAAATATTTAAAATAACTTTTAAAAAATTAAGTGTCTGTGGGAAAGAAGACACTGCTGAGGACATCCTCCGCTTGCTTGTTAAAACAAAAACATTAAAAAAAATCTTAATTATTTAGAAATATGTCTTACTCTTTTTGGGCTGTATTAACCCCATAAAATATCCCCAAATAATTCCCATGCTAATATCAAAACTGATAAGGAATATTTTATATAATCCTTCATTAATGTTATGGAAAACGTTGAATAAATAATTAATTCCTTGCTTTATTGGTAGTATATTTGCTGGGGAAGACTGGTGATGCCAACTCAAGGTATAAAAGATTTTGATATATCTCTCTGCCTTTTTTTTCTTCATCTCTTCCATCTTTAAAAGCAGTATAGAAACATAAATAATAGTCGTAGGACTGGATGGCTCAGGGAATTACTAATCAGGATCAGAGCCAGTTCTTGCTTTCCTACAAATAGAAATCTATCTTGACTTGCTACCAAAGGTTGAGACTGCATAAAAATTCAATGAAATATGCTTATTTGTTACACTTGTGATCTCAGTCTGTGGCACAGCCCTCACATATAAAATTGTTCCATTGCTAGCAATATCAATAATGTTTTCATGGACTGAATGCAATAGACCCAGAATTTATGTTTTTTCCCCTCCATCTCACAGGACAGTGTGGGAACCTTATGCTGCAGTTTCCCATGGTGCATATAAAGTGTAATTCTTTTCTGAGGACAACAGGATACGTTTTCATGAACATGAAAATTCACCTGTGTTAAAGTGAAGAAGGACAGTATGCTGGAGCATGCTCTGACAGCAGAGGGTAGTACAATAGTATTATAAACACGTCAGACTTCAAAGGATCTACATTAACAAGTCAATCTCAAGCAAGACGCCTCCTTTGGAAAGACTCTTTGGAAGGAGAAGTGTAGTTAGCAGTCTAGCTGCGTCACATTTTGTTTTTTAAGCAGCTGACTTGATCAAAAATGTCCTCATTAATTTTTTTTCCACTTTCAGCATTTATTATAGCTGATTTACTCAATTCGACTTAATATGTCTGCTCTTAATTTGTTCCTTGACTTTGCAACTGAGACTACCTACAAAGCAGAATTGTACTGAACACTTTCTGAAAGTTCATGCAATGTGCATACCTCCTTTGTCTAGGTTGACGGCTGTATCCTCTGAGAATTCCAATGAGTTAGTGAGTCTTTACTTCCCTTGTCTCTCCTTAGGCCATTTTAAAATAATGGCATTATGCTGGCTGCTCTCCAGTCGTCTCAGATTTCACTTGATCTATTTTGAAGAGCAGAAGTCCATAAAAATATCTGCCAAAGTTTCTTCAATTTCCCTGTTTATTTCCTTAACCCTTTTGGACATATGCTATTTGGTCATGGCCCAATCAATTTTAGAAGTCATTTCACCTTATAATAACCATATTTGATACACTCTGTACATATCCTAATTCCTTATCATCCATCTCCATAAACATGATTTCACATATAGTGAAATACCTACTCTGATCCTTTATAAGGCTTTATAGAACCATTGTGTAGTATATACTCAATCCCCTTATACTCTTCCTGGGGGATAGATTGCAGCTGAAAGCTTTTTTTTCAAGAATAAGGATGTGTCCAGAGCTCAGAACTAGGCTAAGCGACTTGGTTTTTATTCAGAATTTCAATTAATTTTGTGTTTCTTTCCTGCTGTAGGGGGAAGCAGCCCGCAATTAAATTCCAGCGCATCGTTATTTGCTTCTTTATGACAATATAACAATCAAGAGACAAGGTTCTCCTAAACGACCTGCAGACTGAAGGTTTGCAGCACCATCAGGGAAGGAAGAAGTACTTTGTTTCTCTGCATAGACAGGTCACAATCATCACGATTTTCTCTTGAAAGGACCTCAAGAAATTAGGTAATCTGTCCTCCTACCTCAGAGTGAAATTGTTTGTGGTTTCAACTCTAAATATCCTTCAGTTATGGAGATCCCATAACCACCTTGAGACATCTATTCAATGTTTATTTAAACTTTAGATTTTCAATCTTTCCTTATTTTTTTTATATAATTCTTAGAAACAAGATTAAAAAATAATATATGCAACTGCACATATTTGAGTAGTTGAAAAACCTCTTAATATTTCTGTGTGTGAGACACTCATTATGCCAAACAAAAGTTTAGAGACAGAGCCTGGGGCTGATCCTAAACACTTACAAGATCTATTTGATGTGAATTGTCCCACTGAAATCAAGATGACAGCTGATCATGAATATTTTATATTGTCATCTACCAATGGTTTTTAGCTGTAAAAGCTTTCAGTATTGAGCAGTATGCTAATTCTGAGATACTTTTATGAATGCAGTACTGATCCTAGCTGGATCTTTGGCAGGAAGTGAAAATAGAGCCCTTGAATTTAACACAATTACTGTCTGAGTCACATTCTGAGTTATATCCACTAGAAAGCATTATTAGATTAGGAAATCTCTGTACAAGTCTTCTCTTCCTGATCACTGGACAAAGCCTAAAATTACATTGGCATGACTGCTTCAACCTAATGATAGATATTGGAAAAAACCAAAACAATAAAATTCTATGGTCCAGACATGAGTTGGTATCATTTAATGGTCTATATCAAATAATGATCCAATGCAAAATGTCAGAGTCATGGAATCTTACATTGAGACAAAGGCTCACTTCAGTTACTTCCCTGAGACCACAGGCCAAGACTAAACACCTGTGCATGCACAACAGGTCATCTGGTAAATGTTAACTCATTACTCAAACTTTTGTGAATATTTTTGAAGAACTTCTGCTGGGGTTTGATTAGGCAAAAGGAAGATTTTGGTATTTAAAATCACAGGATCACAGAATCACTAGGTTGGAAGAGACCTTCAAGATCTTTTGAGTCTAACCCATGCCCTAACATCTCAACCAGACCATTGCACTGAGTGCCACTTCCAATCTTTTTTAAAATATATGCAGGGATGGTTACTCCACCACCTCCCCAGGCAGACAATTCCAGTACTTAATCACTCTTCCTGTAAAAAACTTTTTCCTGATATCCAACATATATTTCCTTTGATGCAGCTTAAGACTGTGCCCTGTGATTCTGCCAGTTGCTGCCTGGAGAAAGAGACCAACCCCCAACTGACTACAACCATTTTTCAGGGAATTGTAGAGTGATAAGATCACCCCTGTGTCTCCTTTCCTCCAGGCTAAACCCCCCCAGCTCCCTCAGCCATTCCTCACAGGGTTTGTGTTCCCAGCCCCTCTCCAGCCTCGTTGCCTCCTCTGGACGCGCTCCAGCGTCTAAACGTCCTTCTCAAACTGAGGGGTCAGGACTGGACACAGCACTCAAGGTATGGCCTCACCAGTGCTGAGTACAGGGGAAAAATGACCTCCCTTTAAAGAGTGGAATTCAAGCACTGATTCTGGAGATGCATTTCTCCATTTCTTCCTCACACTTGAGAGTGTTGGTCACACTTGAGTGTGTGATAATTTTAAGGACCCTTTTAAAGATAATTTTTAATAGCAGATATGGTACCCTGGATTTCCACACTTTCTAAAGACACTAGCCTTTTAGAAAATTTGCCTNCAGAGCTGGACACAGCACTCAAGGTATGGCCTCACCAGTGCTGAATACAGGGGAAAAATGACCTCCCTTTAAAGAGTGGAATTCAAGCACTGATTCTGGAGATGCATTTCTCCATTTCTTCCTCACACTTGAGAGTGTTGGTCACACTTGAGTGTGTGATAATTTTAAGGACCCTTTTAAAGATAATTTTTAATAGCAGATATGGTACCCTGGATTTCCACACTTTCTAAAGACACTAGCCTTTTAGAAAATTTGCCTCTGCCGCTAACATTGAAGAATCTAAATGCTACTGCGCAAGCAAATCGTGATGTGCCTTTGTTAAGGTAGGGAGAGGAAGATATACTGAATGATACATACTAAATTCTTTTTCCTTTTTCACTGAAAACAGCTGATTAAAGTATTCTTTCTTCTAATTTTTACCCTGTTTTTACTTGTTCATGTCTTGTGCTATGTTAAGTTCCAAAGAAGAGGACCACAACAGCACACTCTTTTGTCTTATGTTGTTCCTATTATAACTTTAATTATGCAGGTCTGTATTACTGACCTTTGTATTGCATTGCATTGCATTGCAAACTGCAGCCTCTGCTTCCCAATTATATGCCAGAAATCTGTTGTCATACTTTAAGAAAAATGCTTCCAGGACAACAGAGTCCTATCAGAGCTCGCAGTAGGGCTAGACATATTGTCATTTGTTATATTAAAATTTTAACATTTGTCTAAAAGACAAGGGTATCAGTCCAAACATACCAAGAAATTTATATAATCACAGATACCCTGTGTCTGCACTCCAGACAATCTGTTCCATAACCTTCCCTGGCACTGAGGGCAGGCTGACTGCCTGTAGCCTGTAGTTCCTCACTTCCTCCCTCCAATCCTTTTTGTGGATGGACATCATACTTGCTAACCTCCAGTAAACTTGGACCTCCCTGCTTAGTCAGGAGTGCTAATAAATATTTGGAAGTGGCTTGGTGAGCATTTCCATCAGCTTCCTCAGTACCCTTGGGTGGATGCCATCTGACCTCATAGACTTACTTGTGTCTAAGTAGCAGCTCACTGACCTTTTGCCCTCTAATGTGGGGGATTCTGTCTGTTCCTCATCTCTGTTTTCCAGCATAAGGGGCTGACCTAGAGAACTGGTCTTATTATTATAGACTGAGGCACAAAAGCCATGAAGTACTACTACATCTTCCTCATACTTTGTCACTCTGTCTCTCTCTGCATCCATTAAAGGATAGAGTTTCTCCTTAGCCCTCTTTTTCTTGCTAATGTATTTACAGAAAAATTTTTATTGTCTTTTATGGCAGAGCCAGATTAAGTTCTGCTTGGGCATTGGACCTTCTAATTATTTTCCCCCTGCATAACCTCACTACATCCTTCTGAGCTGCCTGCTCCTTCTTACAATGATCATAAAAACTCTTTTTTCCCCCAAGTTCCAGCCAAAGCTCTCTGTTCAGCCAGGCTGGTGTGTCCCACTGACTTGTCTTTTGGGATATGGCAATGGCCTGTTCTTCCACCTTCAGGATTTTCTTGAAGAATGTCCAGCCTCCCCGCATGCCTTTTCACTTCAGGACTGCATTCCAAGGGCTCTGTTGGCCAGGTTCTTAAACAAGCCAAAGGTTGCCCTTCAGAAGCCCAAGGTGGTAGTTCTGCTGACTCCCCTCCTTACTGCTCTGAGAACAGAAAAGTCTATCATTTCATGAATGGTATGCCCAAGATGTCCCCTATCCATCCAAGATCCCCACTTAGGACTAAGAAGTTGCTGCTTGATTTTATAAAAAGTGTGGTGTTATGGTTCTTTGTTCTTTGATAGGGTCATCAAAAAACACCTCTTTGGTCAAGTGCCTAGGACCTTCAGGGCTGGTAAGGAAGGGAGTAATTGGCCTGGCATACAGGAATCTTGAGCCTGGTATCAAGTAGAAGTAGAAATACTTTTTATTTTATTTTTCCACTTAGTTTACAGGATCTTCAACTGTTATAGTGACAGGACAGGAAATGAAGAGTGACCCACTTGGTCACAAAGGATGGCTGCTTGCTTCATAAACAAGGTTAAGTTATACTAACCATATTACCAGGGGTGTGGAGCAAGGGAATACTGGTCACATATAGAGTCTCATAGGGTCCTAGGGCTGATGAAAATAATTTTCTTCAGGACGAAATCAGACAGAGCAAATTACTATCCCAAGCTCTTTGTCAGGAGGAATCTTATGCTTAAGATAATGATTTCTTCTTACTCTTTGGATTATATTGAGATAATTTTTGTACTTTTTAGAGAGTAGAATTTTCTCATTTGTTACTTTCTTCATTGGCTTAAAATTTGATATAATATCTGAATTTAATATGTGTGTTCTGTTTTAAATGCACTGAGTATTTGTTCTTTGTTGTCTTCTCTCTGTAACAGGTTTTATTTTTTTACCAAAAATCAGACCATCAAAAGATAACACTATCTTGTCTTGGACATCCGAATGTTGTGGACTTGTAGTTGCTGCTCACTTCTTAATAGAAAATAATTAGTCAGAGCCATAAATAATATAAACAAAGATTTTGCCAGTAAATTTGGCAAGACATTTGGATGTCTTCCCTTTATACAGTACACTGAGACATAAATTAAATTTTGTAGTACTTGTGAATAATTGATAGCAAGCTAACTGATGGCATGCAGTAAAATGTTTTTTTGTTTTTGTTTTTTCATGAAAGAATAAATATGTGATCATCTTCATCAGAATCTGAAATTCATTTGGAAACTAACTTACTGAGAAAGTTATTGTCATGTCCTGGATTAGCGACTATTTCTCAAAAAAAACCCAAAACCAAAACAAAAATCAAACCAACTATGAGAAGAGTTTAAAGATAGTTGAGAAGAAAGACAAGAATTAGAAAAACAAGATTAAAGATAGTAGTGGACATTATTTTTGCCTTATTCACTAATCTCTAAATGTTCCAAATATCTCATGAGAGACAGTACATTATCGTGGCTGAGAGCCTTTTACTACCTTCACTGAATGAGGAAATCTGACAAAATTTCTTATATAAATCATATTTACCTCTTAAAACATATAAGTTGCTCCTTCAACATTTCTATTGAAAATACTGAAAGGATTGTCTGAAGGAGGACTTCAGATTTCTGAACTTTACAGCAGTTATTTGACAGTGTTGTGTGCTTAATCCTGTCTCTGACTCCTTCTAGGAAGATGTGCCTTTAGTTTGTTCCTATTAGGCTCATGAACAGTATAGGAAAAATGTCAAATTTACAACACTAAGATTCATTTAGTTGGGTACACAATCATTCATCTTAATTATGTCTGACACCTTCACCATTAAAAATCAGTTTCCCAGAAGAAGAGAAACTCACATTCTGTCTCCTTTAGGAATCCTTCATTGAAGGAGACTAGTTATTTCAGTCGTCTGAGGAAGATAATAGTGTAGTGGAAGCATTGAGAAAAAAAAAAATATTCATCAAGAGCGGGGAAATACTACACTTCATGCCTGATAACCATAATTCCTAACCAAACTGCTTTTTTGGAGGGCAGTTGTTGTGATCTGGTTTAAACCCAGGAGAGCAAAGAAAATTAAGTCTTTCTGTATAAAATGGAAAGAACTTTGAATGTTCAAAGTATACACAAAGAATGTGATTAAAGCCAATCCAGGCTAGATGTTGGTGCCAAAAAATCGATATAATTTATTCAATAGTAAAAGAGGCAAAGAGAAAGAAAGAGAAAAGAAAGAAAGAAATAGAAAAACAAGTGCTCTTGGGGGATGGCGGAATGGGGTGGGAGTCACAGGGGTTAGGTGGAAGCGCATCACCCATCGAGGGTCCCAGTGATGTCTCGTTGCTCCCCTCCATCTGCTCTTCTCGCTGGTGAGGGTCCCCTGTCGCTGCCACACACCACCATGCTGCAGAGTACAGAATTCCATGGGTTAATTTATGCTTTGGGCAGGTGGGAAGGCTAAGGTGCCTCCCTTCCAGGGGGCCTCTTGGACACTGTCCCTTGCAACGCTGAGGATTTGCTGCATCATCTCTGGTGCAGGGTCTGGGGACCCCTTTGGGGCCCTTTGATGGGCCATGACACCCCTCTGCTGTGGATAAGCTGTTCCCAGGGTGAGGGGCCCCTCAGCTGGGCTGCTCTGCACGGCGGAGAATGGGCAGTCACTGCCTCTCACCAGAGGCTTTCCAAAACCCAAACCTCTTCTCCCCCCACCCTTTGGTGCAAGGGTCTGTGCGAGCTGAGAGCTCTGGGACTGTCTTCTCCTCCCTGAAGGTGCTGAGCTTGTGCTCTGTGAATGTCCCCAGCCCTGAGTTTTACCTTACCTTCATCAGCGAACAGTGTAAGGTCTCAGTCAGGTGGTCTATTCAGTGAGATGGTCTTCTCTGCAGCTTTTGCAACACATTTTTAAAAGTCCTTCATAAAAATGTTCAAGTCAAAAACTATAATATTTCAGTCTCTGACAGTAGTAGATTATAGTACGTAAGATTTTGAAGCAGGAGATGTATAAAATTTAACCGAAGGCAGTGCTTTACACCTTTTGCTGAAATGAACAACAGCTTGTCAGTGAACTCAGTGAAAAACTATATTAGATATTTATTTATTTTCTGAGGTATTTTTATTTATATTATGCAAGGAAAAAAAGATAATGAAACTGCTAAAAAAACACCTTTAAGCATCTTGATCACCTTAATAGAATACTAGTTATAACCAAATTAAGACACATCACTATATGCATAATATGAAATTAAATATATTTTTACCTTGATAAACAAAGAATGAAATAAGACCATTATTATTACAACCATCATTAATGTAGAATTGTCACACTCTAGCACTTACACAATGAATATTTTGCTATTCACAAAAGGATAAGTAAAACTCCTAAGTCAGATGCCATATCAGATGAGGCACTAAATAGGACCTCTGTCTTTCAAACAATCTTTTCCCCTCAAGGAAAATAATAAAGGAGGATGGAAGATCTTAATTTTAAAATTTGACAATTTGTGAAGGATAGAAGATATAATGTAAATTTGAGACTTAAGAAATGCTGTAATACAGCAACATACATAGTATTTAAATATTAAATAATAAATATTAGATTACAGAATATCTGTGATTATATCACCTCCCTCAAAACATTTACCACAAGAAAACAACATTCAGAGGAGTACCAGGATTAGGGAATAAAAACTTTACCAGTATTGTACTGTCCTCATGTCAGAGGTGATCATTGTTAAGTCTTTTTCTTACAGAGACAATCTCAAACTACAAGAAAAGTATCTCCTGCTTTTGTCTTTCTTGGCTTAACATTTCTTCAGGATGAAAAAAAATTCTTTTAACTAATTTATTCAGTGAAACAAGTAAAAATGATCGGCAAATGATTTTGATTATTAAGAGATGGAGTGGTTCTGAAATGACACAAAGTTGAAGCTGAATATGCCTCCGTATGGCATCAGTAGATTAAGTATTTTTTATTCTGTCCTTTACCTCTATGCTTTTTGAGGCAAAGACCATCTATCGACATGTAAACAAAGTAAAGTTGCACAACTTGATTTGAGGAAAAACCTTTGTAGCAAAATTGAGGATGATGATAATGATGATGATGATATAGCTAAGAGAGAGACTCTGAAAAAAATTCAGTGCCCTAATATAGACAACTGTAATGAGAGGATTGGGCTACATTTCAGTAACAATGCTGGCATAGTAGTTGCCAGTGAGCTCGTAACTGCTTCATTACCGGTGCTTGACCCCTTGTGATGAATATGCTGAGCCATGACAGATTCAGATGGCAAGGGAACAAGCAAATTAATTACTTTCCCAAATTAAATTTTTCATCAGAATTGCAATGAAAAATAAAAAATGTCACTAGGGGTTGAAAATGCCCAAACTAAGTGCCAAATTCTCATCTACTGTCTATTGAATTGCTCAGGCTTCATAGTGAACTGAAATGTATATTACATATTATACATATTGTAAAATAAAATATACATGAAGTGTTGAAAAACACCTTGTTTATTATTTTGACTGTTTAAGTAACACACATTGGTAACAGGAAACCGCATAATTGAAAGGCTTCTAAATTCTTTGGAGTAATATTTGCTTCTTTCTGTATAAAAACGTCCAGAAAAATAATTGGTGTTATTGTAAAGGTCTTTGTTCTATCTTAAACTGGAACAGAAGTTTCAACCTGTACCTGTATGAGTGTTCATTAAGAAGAAACAATTCAACAGTTCAATACTTCTGTCACCAATGCAGACTTCAACAGTTACCAGTCAGACTCATGAAATTACAAACTCTGTCAGACTCACAGAATGACAAACTGTATCCACTGTGATACTGATAGCAGATAGCAATTTTGATTTTTTTTAATAAGAATGACTTTTATTTCATCAAGGTAAGGACTGCTAGATTTGGTGTGTCATACTAGTACTTCCTTTGTTTTTCTTATATCTTCAAGTACACATTTTCAATCCAGACATAAAAAATAACAACATTGTGCATATTTTTGTTTCATACTTTTCAAATATATCATGTGAATGTAGTATAATTTGTTAAGATCTCCAGATGCTCCTAATAACAGCAAGAATAATGCAAACAAAATCCTAGAAATGTATGTAACATTATGTTATATAATTTCCTCTTCTTCTGTTTTACCTCAATACCTCTCTGCATATAATCCTTCATTTTAGGAACTACAAAATAGTTTTATGATGTTGCAGGGCCACAGTATTGAACAAAAACAGCTTAGTTTGCAAACAAATGCAAAATTCCATTCTGCTTTGTAAAGAGTAATCTGGATATCCTTGAATTCAATGCCAACTCCTGACCTTGTCTATATGCATAAATTAAGTTTACATTGCTTTGAGTCAGTTTATAGAATAGCTCAGACTAACCACAGATGATTTCAGTTATATTTGTTCTTTCTGTAATGAAGTGAGAATATATAAGAACAAAAAAGGAAAACAAATAAGCGACCCCCCTCTATATGCTGAAGTTTAAAAATCTTGGTTTTGTTTGGAAATGTCCATACACATTCTGGCATGATTATAACATTGTGGAAGCTCAGTATAATCGATGAAGCAAGATGTAATGAAGGCTATAAATATGACAGTGGGGAAAAGAAAAGATTGTTTAGGTATAAACTAGATAATGTTAATCAAAGGAAAGCATAGACTTATTACAAGAAAACATTCCAGAATACAAGGCAGCCTTTTGGACTGCAAAATAGCCCATGTGAACCAGTGGCACATATTCTATATTTGAACTTTTAAAAGCTAATTTGAGCAAAGCATTTTTAACACACACTTTAAAAAAACTAATAACATCAGAAAGATGGAGAAGATAATTAGAGGTCAGAAAACTGGTACTTGGTTAGTTCCAATTCTGGTACAATCCAAATGAAAACTATCCATAATGAGAGAGTACAATAAAAAAGGATGCATGGGGGAGGAACTTCAGCTACATAACAGTTACGTTACTGTGCCCAGAATTGCTATACCAATGTAAATCCATGTTCTGCAGAAAAAAAATAATCAGAAAGTCTTGGTTTCAGTTGTTCCATCACTATTCCATATGTTAGGACATTCCATAACTGACACTGAAGTTAATGTGAAAAAAAGAAAGGAAAAACCTCCCACACAAATAGAAACAAAGGCAAACACTCTCTGGTTTTGCATGTTGTCTTGTGTCCTTCCTGTGATGTCTGAACAGCAAAACATGCCTGCACTTCTCTCCTTTTGATTTCAGTGTTCTGACTTTTGAGTTTAAAGTTAGCTGCCCATCATTACTTAAATACATTTATTATTACCATTTCAACCATATTAAAACAATCCTACTGACTATTTTGATATTATTTAGCACGAATGTCCTGGGATACCGTAAGTAGGAGTGGGAGTGCAAATTCTATATTTCGAGTGCATTTTCTACATGAGTTCCTTCACTTTGTGTCACTATATTTATAAATTACCATTAATGAAGGTTTCCTACTTTTGGGGAGATCAAAATGTTAGAACTTCATGACACATCATGTTACTTAAGTATTTGAATTTTTTAGATAACATGATAACTTTCTTTTCTTACATCTCAATAAAAGAAAACAAAACTAATTTTTCTCATAATCATTAAAAATACTTTCCTCGAATTAAGCTGTTTCTGCCTATTGTAGACCAGACCCAAGCAAAAATGACAAGTAATAGAAAAATTATTCCATTTAATAATTTAGTAAGAAAATTGTCAGTTATTTCACAAAGAAGAAATGGCAAATATGGTGTTAATTTGGAGATTATCACTCTTCCTTATTATCACACCTCTTGTTTCCAATTATCCATTAGGCAAAAAATGTTCCTTTCTTAATTCAGTCTTTTGTTAGGATTGTGTAATCCAGTGCTTGATTTCAAAATTTGTGATCAAAAACAGGTTAATAACTTTAATAATATAAATTTATAACTTTAAATATGTACAAACCATCACTATTTTCTTTTTGTATATCATCTAGTTTACAGAATAGAATAAACTATAATACTTTTTCTAATTGTATAGATCTTAAGGAAGATAAATATAAAAGACATTTAAATGTTTGAATCAAAAACTTTAAGGATAGAAATATAATTATCACTATGGAGACAAATTTTTATAAAATATTAATATTGTTTTATGCAGTTTCAACATTAATTTCAATGTTTAATTGTATTCATGATCTACTTTCAAAGCAAATGTAAGTGCATTTTAAAATAGATGGAAAAAAATCTTAGCTGGTGATCAATGACATGTACTTACTGGCCACTATGACAATGCTTATTGTCATTGTTAGAATTTATTTTATAACACCAAAAATGCAACAGTATAGAATGAGGCTTTGCATATGGAGAGTTTATTGAAAAAACTATTTCTTTCTGTTATGTGGATTTCAAGCATGAAAAAAAGATTCACTTTGACTATGCAGTCACAGAATCACAGAACTCTTAAGGCTGGAAGTGACATCTGGATATCATCCAGTCCAACCTCTCTGCCATGGCAGGGTCACCTGGATTAAGTGACGCAGGAACAGCTCCAGGTGAGTTTTGAATGTCTCCAGAGAGGGAGACTCCACAGCCTCCCTGGGCAGCCTGTTCAGTGCTCTGCCACCCTCAATGCTAAGTTTTTCCTCATGTTGACGTGGATCTTCTTGTGTTTTAGTTTATGGCCACTTTTCTTCATCCTGTCACTGGACACCACTAAAAAGAGTCTGGCACCATCCTCTTGGTACTCAACTTTGAGATATTTATACATAATGATGAGATCCTCTCTTAGTCTTTTCTTTCTAGACTAAAAAATAATCACAGTAGTGATAGCTTAGATTCTAAAAAATAATTTTCTATCTGGACTGAAAACCTGTGAGCCAAGTTTTAGCTTATTGGTGTTTTTGCTGTAAGAATAAACCTTTGAAAAGAGGGCTTCTGTGATGAATGTTGATCTTACTTTTATCTAAATGTCACGAGAAGGAACAAGATACTCAAGGCTGTATATCAAACTTATATTCAACCCAGCTAACATTAGGGATTTTAATTAAATGTCTAAGTGGAGCAATTAAATGTAGGAGAATTGAATTCATGTCCCGTATTTTTTAATTATGAGGATATATAACTTTCACAATAACACTATTCAGCTAGAGAAAGAACAAGCAATTTTTTCTTTATTTCAAGCAACAAACTTTTCTGTCTTAATTCTATGGTAAGAATTGTGAGGCTGTTTCATAGATAGCAGTCTTTTTTTTTTTTGGTGGAGTTAAACGGATTGACCAATTTTCTCCTTCCAATTCCATTTGTACTGAATGAGTCACTTTACTGTAACAAAGTGAGGCCTTTCACTGCTAAAGCTCTACCTATTGTTACCCTTCCAAAGTTTGAAAACACAGCTTTTGAGATTAAAGTATTTTTCATTCTGTCATTTGGCAGTTGATAGGCTAGACCTACCTCTCTATATATAGCAGGGTATTGTTGATTCATAAAACAGATAATGAAACTGAAAAAAAAAATATTTTCACTGTTGAAGTAACCTTATTATTTCTTTCTACATATCTAAGTGATTTTCAGTTCCTAAGGCCATTACACTTTCTTTTGATTAGCTTTTGAAGATACTCTTTGTCTTTCTCTGTACCTTATTGAAGTTTGGGCTGCATTTTGTACCTAATTGTGCTGTAATAGCTATTCCTGATGCAATGATATAAAATCCTATCACATAAATAAATATGTGAATATTTAAAATTTTCCTCTACAGAGATGTCTTTTCCAACTAGAAATATAGCACCAATGCACATGCAAGTCCTAATATTCAAGGACATTAATTTGGATATAAAAGGGCCTTGAGAAACAAATGAGAACCAGAAGACTTTTGAATTTTGTGGAGTTGTTTAAATATATGTGAAAGGCTAGTCCAGGAAAGTATGCTCCATCATCCAGGGGTTTTAATAGCAGTCCAATCAGTTTTAAGCTTTGTTTAGTCAATAAAAAAAGTATTGATTAAAAGATGGATTTTCTATTTTGTGGAGCAATGCAGTAATTGGATAATAACATGTTCCTACTGTAAGATTTTTATGAGGATATCACTTTATCTTTAAGCTGAATTTCCTTAACATGGCTGCTTTAAACTCAGGGTAATTTTAAATCTTCTATATAATTGTAACAATAAACTGTTGGGTATAAATATGTATCCAAACACAATCATAGTAGATGTAAAATGTTTTACTGTCAATGACCCATGGACAAATACCAATGAGCTCAATGAGCTGTAAGTCAATATTGGCTTTATATTCATTAGATGATAGCATTCCACAGACATTGTGTTGAGCACTAAGCTGTGATACTTGCCGAATAGCATTAATGACTTACACTTAAAGATTATGTGACACAGCTCCCATTTTAAATTGAGCCTAGCTGTCCTTTGGCACATCATAGACTCGAAGTAAGTTTTGTGTTACTGAAACGCAGTAAAATGTATACAGCCATAAGATACATTGCATCATTTTAATGTTGATTGCTCAGTATTTCACTTATCCAGAAGGAACTTTATTTTGTGTCTTCTTCTTGATCAGGAAAAAATAAAAAATATGTGTGGATGGTGTAATATCACTCGCTAGGCTTTTGTGCGACAGAAACTTCTGTATGAATAACAAGACTTCTTTTAACAAACTTATCTCATTTAGTGTAAGCCTCAGCATTACACATGTTATTTGGAAAAACAGAGGGTTGTCCTATGTCTTTTACAGTCAAGGAAATATAATAGAAGAGCACAAAGTAGTACTCTGCAGTATGCTGAGTACACTAAAATAATTTTCTAAAGCAAATTATCTGCATCAATTTAAAATAGAGTTTAGCAGTCTTAGGGGATAAACTCTATTTTAAAAAAGGAGTAGTCTTAAGTTTAGAACTTAAGTAATCCAGTACATCAGTACTGAGTGCTGCTTTGTGCTCTTCTACTGTATTTTCTTGAGCTGGTGGTAAAAGGAAATTGAGTTTTTCAAGCGGGACTTTCCCCTTCTGAACTCATGCTAACTGTGACCAATGGTTAGTTTACAACCCCAAATCATGGTTTAAGGCAGCATAACTAAAATTAAAAGATTCCTTTAATGATACTTATATATTGAATATCTTAATTTCTGAACCAAAGAATGGTCCTTTTTTTTTAGTATAGTTCCTTTCCAAAGCTTGTTAAATTCTCTTTTAAATTAATGTAGGTACTTTGCCTGTACTTACCAGCACAGAAGGTCATTCCAGAATTTAAATCCATCTTTTTTTTTTTTTTTTTATAATAGAGAACAACTTTTAATCTGCATTTCTTATAGCTCTCCTTCTATTGTCATAATAGTATTAGTATTTATTTTTTAATAATTTAAATAGTTGATTTTTATCCTAGAAATATATCACAAAATCACAAAATGATTAAGGTTGAAAGGGACCTCTGAAGGTTATCTTGCCCAATCCCTCTGCTCAAGTATGGCCACCTAGAGTGCAATACCTAGGGTCACATCTAGATGATCTTTGAAACTCCCCAAGGAAGAAGTCTCCTTCTCTGGGCAACCTCTTCCAGTCCTCAGTCATCACCACAGAGAAAAAGTTATTTGCTAATGTTCAGACTGCACCTCCTGTGTTTGACTTTGTGCCCACTGCCCCTTGTCCTTGTCACTGAAACCACAGAAAGGGCCTCCAGTCCTCAGTCATCACCACAGAGAAAAAGTTATTTGCTAATGTTCAGACTGCACCCCCTGTGTTTGACTTTGTGCCCATTGCCCCTTGTCCTTGTCACTGAAACCACAGAAAGGGCCTGGCTCCTTCTTCTTACTCCCTTCCTTTAGGTATTTATATGATGAGATGCCCACTTTCTCTAGTGAGAAATATATGATCTTGATCAGACTTCATAGAGATGATTTGTCTCATCTCAGCCTTTCTTTGTTGTGCTAAACAAGCAAAGATATTTTAAGGTCTCTTCTTAAAAGAAATAATCTATTCACTATAACTTCCCAGTAGAAGACCTTCTTCATGCATGTTACACAAACCTCGGCTATCTAATTTATGCAAAATTTTTCCCACAAGAACTGACTGATCATTTGATCTTAGAGTGTTTTTAATCATTATTTTTCTTAACTCAAAAACGATGGCTATAAATTTCTGCCTATATATTTTCCTTATCTGTTCTTAAAAAGCATCCCACCCTACTCTTCCTCCCAGTTTAGTCCTTCCACCCAGGGACTGAAAGTTCTGTGGTTCACTATGTGCTCAGTTATAAAAAGTGAAAACTGTCTATAAGGTAGATTAAATTAGCCTTTTCCTTACCCACAGATGAGTGAACCATTTGTTTTCCTTTTTGTGCAGGTCTGTGCACTTTGTGCTCAGTTGCAAGCTTGTGTCACTGCCTTAGCAAGTGAAAGTTAACATGCATTGCTACCCAATCTAAAAATTTAAACGTAGAGAAATTTTTATCTCTTTATTAGTTGATTTTATATTTGAACATAGATATATGATGTCAAAATGTTAATAGACTGAAGATATACCTACAGCTCATTTCTTTTAATGATGTGATTATTTCAGTAGGGATGTACACTTTATGAAAATAACAACAGGACATCTTTATCCATACATTTTTGTCTTGACCACTCCAGTTTATGGGTTGGAATACTTCTTTGCTTTTTTAGACCAAAAAATGGAAACAAAGGCTGACAATAGTTGAAATTTTGTGTTATTTTATTAATGGCATAAAATATATTAATGATTCTAAGGCAAGTAATTGATACACTGTAATAAAGAGTAGTGTAAATTTGATATTGAAAGACTGTTTAACTAAGTATATGGAGCAAACTATGTCTTCTTTAAGTATTTGTGAAAGAATTAACATAAAAGAGGACAAAGTCAGAATAAGTAGTCCAATTAAAAATTCAAAGTGACTATATTACAGCATTTTTCTGAATTTTTTTCAGTGTTTTCCCAATTGCTGTTTTACCTGCTCCTTTTCCTTGTACTGTGCATTCCTCACAGAATCAGATTGTCTTTCTAGAATTCCTTATAGAGTCTTAATTTCTATTGCTAGATAAGATCCGAATCTGTTCAGGGATCAGATGGAACAGGGAATCTCACTCCCCACAAGAGTTTATCTGTTTGTTAACCTGTCAGGTAACTCAAGCAGGAAGAGCTGTGTTGCAGTGAGTTACTTTGGCACCATGGGGTTAACTCTGGTCTGGCATCTCCCAGCTGCCAATGAACATCTAAATTTTGTAGTGAGATCTGGGGAGATAGGCCAGATTTCTGACTGACAGACACCTCAATTTACAGCTATATGTCACACCAAACTTTCACAGAGCAGAAACCTGTACATTTCCCTGGAACTGTGTGGAGTTTCTCCCGTGAGTAGGGATGCTTCACAGCTACTCCCCAAGGATTAAGTGAAGGAATCTGTGCACATTATTTTCATTTCAGTGGTAAGTTACCTTTGACTCCTATTCAATACTATTTCTTTTGCTAGCTTTAATATAAGTCCCTTGATATAGTGCACTGTTTTATGTTATGCTGCAATCTACTGGTTTTATACTTTAATCTTTTAGTCTTATACTGAATAGTAAGTCATTCTGATTAAGATCTTTCACCTGTTGTCTCTTGTCTGTTTAATAAGTAATTCATTTTTTTAAATAGACCTGATCTGTCATAATAAGAACTTGTGGATCAGAGTGATTCCTTAAATTTAAACTGTTGCCAAAACCTGAGCCTAAGGCAGGGCTTGTCTGAAGCTTCCACTTATCCCATGACAGCAAAACCACCTCACATGGGCTGGATTATTTTAAACTCTATTTCATTTGAAATTAGGAGCAGATCTTGCTTTTAGAGGCAATATACATAAGGTTCAGTACTATACAGTAGCAAGTCACTGTTTAGATTAATTTTGATGATATATTCTAGAGATGACAAATAACCCCATGTAATATTTGATTTTTTGAACCATCTCATAAAGGTTTTTAGGCTAATGTTAACTCTGAGACTTCTCATCTGTGCTGTGGCTCCTTTATTTTTTCTCTTTATCTTCTTTCTTATTCATAGCTTCCCACTTAAAGTATTTCCCTTGCTGAAAGTGAGATTTTAAAAGCAATATCAGTGTTGCATTGTTTCTGGTATTACATGTACACATTTTAAAAAGACAGTGTTACATTGATGAAGAGTAAGTAACCTCTAGGTTTTCCTCTTAATAAGTTAAGCAGTGCAAAGACTTGGGACAAGACTGAATCATAATCATCTGAGAGATCAGTTTTTATGCTTGTTTCTTACACAGTTTCAGCCTTGGGTGATCTGCACCCTTCCAAAGGAATATGAGCATGGGTTGGGAGTACGGGGGTAAGTTGTTTCTGGGCTTGTGAGTCAGAATAAAGTCTTGACACTGTTTATGTGTGTATATTTTTATCCCGTCTCCCTTTCTTCCCCACGCCTCCAAACTACAGGATATATCTCAAAGACACTTCCTAAAAAAAGTACCCATATTTTTCCAGGGATATCTAAGTTCCTCTCAAAGGTATGTACATTTCCTTCTTCTATTTCACCTCTGAAGTCTTACTAAAATTTACTTAATCACACACAATACAGGGGTACCTGAATGTGATTCCTTCTCTATCCCAGGTCAAGTCTTTTATTAACTTATCATGAGAACATTTGACTGAGGTCACATTCCAATTCCCAAGCAAATAAATTCACATGTCTGAGGAGTTCCACCACAAATTCCACTAGATGGGTATTAGATCTCCCCAGAAGAAGAATTATTGTCTTCTGTTTTTACTGGTATTATCAAGCATGCAATGGAGTAAGTACTAGAATACAGGATGTATCTCTCAACTGGTGATTTTAACATGTGCTGTGGAGTCATCCTCTTTCTTTTCCTTGTTTACACAATCAACGATTAAATTAGTTTCTGTGTTCCTTTCTTTTTTCTTAAAACCAGAGATTCAATTTTGATGTGCCATGGACTGGATCTGTTTTCTTTTTCAGAAAAAATACCTGCCCAGAATGAGAGAATCAGGAACCCTTTTTTTTTTTTTTTTTTTTTTTTTTTTTTTTTTTTTTTTAATTAGAATTCTGTGAAACACAATGCATTTTCCATGTAAAGCTGTTGCCAGGCAATAACATCTAGCATTACTGAGTTTAAAAACACTGTGATTTTGTTTTCTGTCGAAGTCAAGAAGATGCAGTCTTCTTATTGTTCTATATTTTCTATATATTTTTTAGAGTGGAGTAACTTTTTTTAATCTTAGCATACCAAAGATTTGATGCCAATATATAGAGTACAAAGGAAAAAAAAAGATATTTCAGTGTAAGAATCTTATCTTTAAAAACTGTCCCGTTTTTACTGATAAGAATCTTATTTTTTCTCTCCTCAGAAAAGCAACTATGACATTATTCTTCTGTTTTCTTTTTCTGCTGTTCATGTAAAAATATAATATTTATTTTGTTAAAATTTATTTAATTATATTAGATGACAGATGAGAAGGTGGGAGACATGACACTATCCTCTAGAGCCTGAGAATTTTTTTGATGATACAAAAAACCACCAGAATATTGTTCAAAAGGGGATTAGTCTTGTTGCTAACTCCTATGCAAATTGCACAGACAGGAACAGATTATTCATTGAAAGAACACATTTATTTGGAGACAGATTCATGTACCTCTCATACAGGTACATTATGAAAAGGTTATAGGTTCTGCTCTAATTTCTTCTTTCCAACCATGCTTCAATTTGCTAATCCTGCCTATATGTTTTTTTTTTTTTTAAATGAGAGAGGGAAAGGGGCTTTCCAGGCTACAGTATTCTGTCCATTTTTTTGCATTTCTTAAAATAATCCAAGATTTTCACTTCTTCCTGGTATACCTGGAACTCTTTCAAACACTCTGTCCTTGACTCTCTTCTGTTTTATGATGGTAATAATGGTTTTGCCTTGGTGACCCAATCTCAACCAACCAAATGTTGCACTTTCTTTTTAAACCAATCATTTCTCTATCACAAAATATAGACTGTGTAGCAGATGTAATGGTAGAATAGAAACAGAGAGAGGGGAAACTATAAAAAAAAATGTTGTTTTGCTCTTAGGCTAAGTCTGCTCATCATCTGCTGGAGAAAGCTAGGCTTGACAGTGATACTAAATATACATTTAACAACCCCCCCGTTGGAGGACGACTGTAACAGATTTGAATTGCTCCACAACAGTGCACCTGCCAGTGTCTCTACTGTTGGTACTCACAGTAAGGCCCAATGGCCATTTGTTATCTTTGGAAGGATGGACTGTTCTTTTGTACAGCAAAATGAAGTTGAAACCAGTCTTCTTTTAGCAAGGACAATGAACCATGAAATTGGGAAGAGACAGCACTGAATCAATGTGGCTCATACAGAAAAAAAAGAGCCCAGTATTGGACAGCAAAAGTGTTTGTGATTTTTTTCTTCATCTTTTCTGTTGCCTGCTCTGCCTGCGGGCATTGTCGTCTTTCAGAAGTTTTGCATGTATTATATAAAAAACTTAATGCTTTTATGTCTGAAATATTGACTGATATCTGCCTTAAAATTATTCTGAAGAAATCAATATGTAAAGAAATCCCATGTTGTTCCCATGGGATCTTGGACACCGTTCCTATTTGGATAGTCATTTTGCCTTTCATATTTTGCCCCATCTTGTCTTGTACATCTTTTTTTGTCCTTATGTTTTCTCCATATCATCTTCTTGAGAAATATAGCTCCCAGCTCAAGCAGCTCCACTCTTTCTGTTTTCTGCAGGAAAATATAAGAAGTGTTTTCCAGAATCTGGAAACAGAGAAGCCAGATGGCCATTTGAGCAGAGAGAGCATCTGATGGCTACCTGCCTATCTGCTAGCTGTAGATAGTGACTCTAGTGTGCTGCACTGGATACTCAGTGGAGCAGAGGCAAGAACAGGGCTTTGAGACCAGAATGAGGTACCAGATGTCAAGCTGAAAAAAACAATAACAACAGGCATTTGTCCAATATGTCCAGTTCTTTAAGTGAAAATAAAAATTCAGAAAAAGTTGACCATTTGTTGAAACCCTCAACCAGTATACATTCTGCTTTTGTCTGATTATTAGTTTTACTACCCAGGTTCATCAGCAGACTTCTCACATGAGTCTGCTTTTGCTCGGTTTTGGTGTTCTTTGGGTTGATCTAATTTTCAAATGAACTAAAATAAAAAGAAACTACATTCCTTGCATTAACCTCATTTTTTAGAATTTATATATTGACAGAAAACCATCAGAGATGAAGACATGGAATCTATCTTCAAAAACAAAAATAGGCTTTCTTTTTAAAAGTAATCATTTAGACTTAAAAGTAGTATCTAGTAAAACTCACTATGCAACTTTACTTCTACAAGAAAATGTCCTTCACTGTGCAATTGATATCTAAGGTAAATGTGGCAGCTCTTTTCCATCTTGACTTTTTTTTTTGTGATATGCCTAATTTTGCACAAGTTTAAAAACAGTGACTTTCTGGCTTCTTCAAAGTTTTATTTGTGTTTTGGTCTCCTTTTTTTTTTTTTTAAATTATCTTTTTTTAAACTGCCAGTATCATTGATAATAATATTGAAAATTACTCCTTTTTGCTCAACTCTCTTAATGACTTAAGGCATGACTGAGATTCCTGAAACCCAAGGAGGTAAAATTGGCATGATACAGTGTTTTCCACTTAAATATACCATTAAAAGTATCACTTTCATCCAGTATAAAATGTTTGCATAATTCTTGGAGCATGGACAAAACAGTTGCACATAACTGAGGATAGCATCTTTCTAGACACATTATCACTCCTGAGAGCGGGGGAAAGGGAAGATTTTTTTCTTGAACCAGAAGAATAAAATTCTTCAAGTAATTTATCTGGAACTTCTTCATTAAGTATTCCTTGTGGTAGATCTTGAGGAAAACAGGAGATAAATTTTTGAAGGAATTAAACAAAAGAAAACCATGCTAGGTTCAGCGAGAGCAGTACGAACACAGTACTGAATTAAGCTAAATTAGATTTAATTTGCTGTCTGACATAAATATAGTTTTACGTTTATCATTAATGGGGACACCATCTGTTTCAACAGAAGATGGTGTGTTTAACACTGCTACATATATATTTGGGAGGCAGAAAATACCAATGTGGAGAAGTGTTCCATCTTACTGTTATCTGTCAGAATTTCTGTACGTGATATTTAAGGAAACCTTTAATATGATTATTGAATGTTGCATTCAAATTCAGAACAGCTGTATAAATGAAGTAAATTATGACAGACTGGTCTACAGGCATCTTTGCTGTTCATCCTTCTAGTTGTACTCTAAATTAGCACACATTAACAACATTGTTTTGTTTTTATCTCTTTATCTTGATAAATGTCTGCATTGCTCATCAGTTATGAGAGCTGGATAGATCCTCAATGTGTGTGGCGGGTTGACCTTAACTGGCTGCCAGGTGCCCACCAAGCTGCTTTCACTCTCACACCCTTCAACAGGACACAGGGAGAAAATATGATGGAGGAGTTCATGAGTTGAGATAAAGACAGGGAGGTCATTTGCTGGTTACTGTCATGGGCAAAACAAACTAGACTCAGGGAAAAAAAGTTCAATTTACCGTACCGACAACAATTTTTAACAGAATAAGACAGTGAAAAATAAAAACATCCTCCCTCTCCCCTCCCACCTCTACTCCTGTTCTTTTTCCAAGTTCAGCTTCATTCCTGACTATTCTGCCTCCCCCTGATCATGCAGACAAGAGGGACAGAAAATGGAGCTGCAGTCACTTCATAACGCTTTCTCTCTGCCCTTCCTTCCTTCTCACACCCTTCCCCTGCTCCAGCATCAAGTTCCTCCTACAGGATGCTGTCCTTCATACTGCTCTGATATGGGTCTTTTCTATGCAACAGTTTCTGCCAGAAAATCTGCCCCTGCATGGGCTTCTCTGCACGTGCTGCAGATGGAGAAATAATGACTTCAGTAAGCTGTCTTTGAAGATGACTGTGCCAATGCTTTTGAGGGTTTTTCAGTTCCTAAGGGTGAAGATTTTTTGCCTCATAATATATGTAGCAGTAGATTGCCTGATAATTATTAATAAGGATTAGAATTATCAGATTAACACAGCACATGGAATGTCAGGAAGTGTTTCTGCTTTTAGAAATGGAAGGATTTAGATAATGTGTGCTCCCATGTCACTACTACTACAGTTTCAAACCACTCGGATCTCCTGTGGTTGTTAAACAGTGAATATAGAAAGCAAATAATGAGCTGCAAAACAAATGCAGTTTGGAATCCTGAACTGGTTTTACTGGAATAATTTTCTTCATAGTAGTTATTACAATGCTGTTTTATATTTGTGACCAAAATAGGGTTGATAACACACGGATGTTTTAGCAGCTAGTGCACAGCATCAAGGATTTTTTTGTTCCTCACATGAACACAAAAGAAAGCAAGTGGGGCTACTCAGGAATTTGGGGAGCAACACATCTCAAAAGGTGACCCAAACTGACCAAAGGAGTATTCCATGTCATCATATAAAGTCATACTTGGCAATAAAGGTTGGTCAAAAGAAGGAGGAAGGGGGGACATTTGGAAGGATGGTGTTTTTCTTCCCAAGTCACTGTTACATGTGATACAGCCCTGCCTTCCTGGGGATGGCTGAACAGCTGCCTTCCCATGGGAAGGGGTGAATCAATTCCCTATTTGCCTTTGCTTACATGCATGACTTTTGCTTTCCTGATCAAACCGTCTTATTCTCAACCCAAGGGGTTTTGCACTTTTACCCTTCCAATTCTCTTCCCCTTCCCCCCAGGGTGGACGTGGGAGAGTGGCTGTGTGCTACTTAGGTGCCTGCTGGGGCTATTCCACAGCAGATACCAACCCAAATATACACATGCACAGCCTATTCATACATAAACATGTATCTGTAAAAAAATGGCCCGTTTCTGATTATCATTCTATAAGACTAAATATTTAAGTCATCCAAAGTTAAGCAGATTGTGTCTAAAGTTCTCTTAATGCTAGCTTTTCACTAAAATTCCCATCTTAGCTTTCAACCAAAACTTAATTATTTAGTAAGATACCATGTTCCAATGCATCCCTGCTCAAAAATTGTGGAAGTTATTGTTTTATAAAACTGCTGTAAGTATAATCCCATGCAAACAAGGATTGTTAAAGGAGAAGTAATGTTGAATCCCAAAATCTTTGCCTTCCATGACACATGGTTATGAAAAATTCAGGTGAACCAAACATTTATTTTAAAATGAATCATTTAATTCAAAGCATACTGGAATCAAAACAATAAAAAAAGAAACCATAACAACCCCCCAAAAGACCCAAAACATTCATACTGCATGAATAACTTCATTGACAGATGGTGCCTGAGAAAAGGACATATCCCAAAGATTTCATTTTTTAGACTTCCGGCACACTGAAATGGAGTATACCTTTCAGAATTTAAAGAAGATCTATAGCAAAATCTGATTTGGTAATAATATGAAATATCAGGTGCAAATATTTCCCCAGATATGTACATTATAAATGTTCTCAAACTAATTTTCTAAGTTTTAAAAAGAACACATCATAGAACATTTTTGTTTTGACTGAGATATTAGAAGACATTATCTTACAGGTTGTAAAATAAGCTCAGATGAGTGATTATCACTGCCTAGTGAGTACCAGTGCTTATCAGTCACTTCTAATTCATGTAAATGTGACATAACTTAGCTTTATCAAACCTTTTTTTAGGATTGCTTTTAAAGAGTTTTTCAAAGAAGATATTCAAAGCTGGTTTAAGCATATCCTGGTGGTTTCTTTTTTTCCTTTTCAATAGGACTTTGGATGACATGATAGCCTAACATATATATATTTATAATCACAGATTTTCCCATATCCAAGAACTACAGTATAATTTTATCTTATTTAATAAATTTTAGTAAGGCTTTTGACATTAGAGACTGGATTGAAAACTATCTTGGTCCAGAGGGTTTTGGTTAGTTGCAGTAACTCCTTCTGGAGGCCAGTCACCAGTGGTGTACTCCATGCATTGATACTGAATAAAATACTATTTAACATCTTGCTGAATGACCTGGAAGTTTGGACCAAGTGCACCCGCAGCAAGTTTGCAGATGATACAAAGCTGGGAAATACAATTGCTGTACCAGACAGATCAGCCTGGACTGGCTGGGCAATTGAGCTGCCAGTAATATCACGGAATTCAACAAAGGAAAATGCAAAGTTTTAATCCTGCAGAGGAATAACCCAAGGTGCTAATACAGAGTCTAACTGGCTAGAAAGCAGCTCTGCAGAAAAGAACTTGGGGATCCTGGTAAGCAACCAGCTGACCATGAGCCAGCAATGTAATTTCCATGGCAACGGAGGTCAAAAGCGTGCTGATGTGCATAAGGGTAAGCTGTGCCTGAAGGTTGAAAGATGTGATCCTCCTCCTCTGCTCAGCACTGTTGAGACACATCCGGAGGTCTTAGTCTATGCCTGGACTCCCCAGTGTAAGAAACTCAGGAATTGACTGGAATAAGTCCATCAAAAGGATACTAAAATTATGAAGGGACTGAAGCATTTTTAGGTTGAATATAGGCTGAGAAAGCTGCTCAGCCTGGAGAAAGCTTGACGGGATCTCATCAATGGGTACAAATTAAAACATACGGAATTCAGTCTAAACAAAGGAAAAGACTTTTTTTTTTTTTTTTTTATTGTAGGAGTGGTCAAACTCTGGGACAAACCACCCAGAGAATTTGAGGATTGTCTACACTTAAGAGATTCTAAAAGCACAGCCCTGGGTAACCTGCTGGACCCAACTGTTTAGGCATTGGTTTTGGACTAGAAAATCTCCAGACATTCCTTGCCAACTCAGAGATTTTATGATTCTGCAACTGTGTGAAACAGATTTTATGCAATAGGTCTTTTATATAATAAAGTTGTATTAAAACTGGAATCTAGACAGCATCAGACAACAACAAATATAAATACAGGTACTAAAATGCTTGTTTGTTTGTTTTTTTTTAAATATAGCAGGCAAGTTAATACCTTTTATTTACTATTTTAATTGTTTCTTATTTTTATTAATTTTTTTTGAACTTAGGAATTATTGAACAGAAAAATAACATTCAGCTTTGGTAATTTCAAATATCTGTGTATAGTATAGTGCACACTTTAATTTTCAGTGAGTTGTTCTGTCAAGAACATAGTAGTAGCGGAATTGCAGTGATGCTCAGACAATGACATATTTTGACCAGTGGGAAAGGAGTGAATAGTACCTCTTGTGACTTTAGACTTTT
>VYXF01012352.1:401820-445093 GCA_013397295.1 Polioptila caerulea | reverse complement strand
GGGAAGGGAAGGGACAGGGAGACCCTAGTGTAAGTCCAATTTCAGAACTCATTTTGGTGTAGAGATCAGATGAAGACAGAAAATAATAAAGCAATTTTGAAAGGTATATATTGTTGCAAATTCCTGAAGGGTGGAATATTAAAAAAACAAATCATGCCATCATGTTAGAATTTTGGGATGCAAGCAGTGCTACATGTAATGATGGGGACCTTATCAATACGCTGACTTATGGAATATACATTATGCACAGTGAGTTTTTAATTTTCTTTAATTATAAAGGATACTGTGATCCCAAATGCTAAAAAATTTGCAAATTGAATCGGTCAGTATCATCTAAACCTGAAACTGACTCAGAAGGATCATTGAGTCCAAAATGCTGTTCCTTACATGACTACCTAAAAATAAACCACATGACTAAGAGCATCATCCAGATGCTGCTTGAACTGTGACCCTGGGGACTCTGTTCCAGTACTGATCACCCTCTCAGTGAGAAATCTTTTCCTAATGTCTAATCAGCACTTCCCCTGAGGCAGCTTTGTTGAATTTCCCCATGTAGTACTGGTCACCAAGTCATTCCCTGGTCACCAGGAGGAGGAGACCAGTACCTCCCTCTCTGTTTTTCCCCCTTGAGGGAGCTGTAGACTGCAATGAAGTCCTCCCTCAGCTTTCTCTTCTCCAAGCTGGAAGAAAACAAGTGAATTCAGCTGCTTCTCATAAGTCTTGCCTTTGAGGCCTTTCATCACCCTGGTCTTCCTCCTCTGGACACACTCTAATAGTTTGATTTCCTTCCTATTTTGAAGTACTACAAATCTGCACTCCTCACTTGAGGAGAGGCCACACCAGCACAGAGCAGAGTGGATCAATCACCTCCCTCATCTGGCTGGAGATGCTGTGCTTTATACATTCCTGGATACGGTTGGACTTTTTTGGATGCCTGGCCATACAGCTGACTACTACTGAACTTGCCATCCATTGAAAACCTCATATTTTTTTTTCTGCAGGGTTGTTCTTCAGCCTCTAATCCTAGAATTTGTACATATAGTTAGAATTACCTCATCCCAGGTGGAAAATCCAGTACTTGCTCTTGTTAAATTTCACATGTTTAGTGGTAGCTTATCCAGATCTCTCTCTACGACCTCACTATCCATGAGGGATTCTACAGCTCCCCCAAACATATCATCATCAGATTTACATACTGTATATTCAATTCCTGTGTCCAGGTCATCTATAAAAACTTCAAAAAGCATTGGGCCTAAATTTAAGCCCTGGAGAACCACTTTGGTAACTGGCTGCCAGCCTGCTGCAACATCATTTGCTATGACCCTTTGAGCCTGACCCATCAGCCAATTGCCCACCCAACATGCTACAGACTTGTCTAGTTGTAAGCTGGACATTTTTCCCAGAAGCATATTGTGAGAGACATCATCAAAAGCTTTGTAAAAAAACCCAGTAAAACCCCCAGGAACATCTACTGGCTTCCCTTGGTCAACCAAAATAGGTGACTTTGTCCTACAAGGAAACTCAGTAAATTAAGCAGGACTTTCCTCTCATGCAGTTTGTGACCAACTGCTATGTTAATTCTCAAGTGTTTTTTTAATTCTCAGAATAACCTTCTCCATAATTTCACCAGAGACTGAAGTGAGACTGATAGGCCTGTAATTACCATAGTCTTCCTTCTTGAAACTGGGACATCATTTCCCAGCTTCCAATCAACAGGGACCTCTCCAGAGTCCCAAGATTATTGAGAAATTATGACAAGAGATCTCATGATGACATCAGCCAGCCCTTTTGGTACCCTGGAATGAATCCCATTGGGCCCCACAGGTTTATACGCATCCAGCTGGAGCAGCAAATCTCAAACAATTTCAGAACTGACTGAGAGTTCATTGTCTCCTCAGTCCTGGTCTTTCAACACCAGGTTTCCAGTGTCCCAGGGCCAATCACTGGTATTAAAACAAAGGTGAAGAAGAAATTAAACTTCTCTACATTGTCTATGTCCTTTTTTTGTGAGGTAATGGACCCCATAAAATAACAGATCAATTTAATTTGTAATCTTTTGCTGTTAACATATTTTTAAAAAACCCTTTGTGTTGTTCTTCACAGTGCTGACTAGCTTGAACTCTAATCAAGCCCTGGCCACACAAATTGTCTTCCTACAGAAACTTGTTGAAAAATCTTTGACAATTTGATGAATGATGTTTTTCTTATAAAATATTAAGATTTATTGTTTTGCGCAGTATGATTTTTTAAGGCATAAACTGAATGTAATATTTCAATTATCTCCTTTCTTGCAAAGTGTATTAAATAAATCCCCATTTTTGTGAAATACTATCTCCTGTTTGCTTGGTTAGTCACTTATTGCACAAAATGGACTTATTAAACAGTAAGGTAAAAAAATTCCCATATTAGTCTTACCCTTTTCTTCCCTGCCCCATCCCAAATGAATGACTTAAACAAATTGATTCAGCAACTTCAATCCAGTCTGAAGAAGTTACATTATGGAAATGAAAAACAGTCAAGTCCCATAGGTAATTCCTAAGGAAATACCCCTATTCTTAGTCTTGGAAATAAGTATCAACAAATTTATATAGCATTAAAAACGTCTATATTACATATTATAATATATTTTTACATCCTTTTTACACTGCTTCTCTAGAAATAACACATAAATAAATGTAAACTTACCTGTTTAAAAAAATGAACATATTTTAACTAACAAAATGCCCTATTGTTAACATGCCCTTGAGAAGCCTTGGGATTTTCCAAAAGAGACTTTGATTTTGCTAGAGCAGATTTTAAAAAGAATGATTGAATTTTCTGCCTACATGAAATATGTCCTATTAATTGAGTTTATTTTTTTTTTTTAATTATTTCTCTGATTTATACAAAGACCAATGAAGAAAACATAATGACATAAAATGACATGATATGCAAGCTAAGTGAATTCACTACACTTATAATTCTGGAAGTATAAATTCAAACTATGGAATTATAGTAACAAGCTTTTAAGAGTCAAATATGACATATTGTGCAGACAGGCTACTTCGTAAGATGATGCATAGTGGTTACCTATAGAAATGTGGAAGATTAGCAAGATTGTAGAAACTGGAAAAGATATTTGTAATGTATATCATTAAAAGGAAATATATTTTTTAAACGAGAAGTGGGAGACCTGTTGTATTGGAAGTATATTATTGAAAAATATGCTTGGAAACTGTATATTGAGTTAGAAGATATTATAAGTTAAAATGTCAAGATATAAGAATATATTTAGTATGGGAATATTTGGTTCATTGTATTGTACCTATGACTGCAAATCCCAAAATTATCACAATTTTTAATCACTCCAAGGAGGACCAGGTGAATGAGCAGTCACCAGCTTTCCTTCATCAAGAACTATTCACACTGGCTACTTCACAAGATAAAAAATGTAGCAATCGCAGATGAGAAGTAAGAGACACCACATAGCTTGATTTTTGCATTCTTCTGATATGGCCTACAATATTTTCCCCATAGCATTCCTATCAGATGAGCAAAAGCTTTATTGTAAAGCTGCACCAAAAAGAACAGTTACTAAAGATTTACTGTGAAAATTGAAGAATGGACTGAGCAGAATTCTAAGGGAGCCTGTGATGGCTCTAGTAACGTTCAGGAGTTTTATTAACAACCTGGCTGATAGAATGGCAAGTACACTGATTAAATTTACAGATGACATCAACCTTTCAGAATCTGCAGGCACATTGAAGTTGGATTCAGAATAATTTTGAGAAAATAGAGACACTTTCAGAAAAAGAGATGCAATTCTACAAGGACATTTGCAAGGTGGAAATAATCAGCTGCATGAAATGAGGACAGAGAATAATTGGCTAAGTTATTGAAGAAACTGGGTTATTTTATCTAGACAAAAAGGGGAAAGAGAGATTAAATAATAGCCTTTATATAGAGAGTATACCTTCCAAGAGTAAGGTAATAAGCTGTTTTCTCCAAGTCATCTGTAAATAGGTTCAGAAGTGAGCACTACTTACATCAGGATGATTTTTTTTTGTGTTTTTTTTTTTTTTTCCAAAAAATTAGTTAAGCAAAAGAACACATTTGCTAGAGAAACTGAATGACCTCTATCCCTGCAGGAATTGTGGCATTGTGCAGCTGCTTGCCCCTCTCCTCACTTCAGCCATACTACCAGTGGGAGCTGAGATGCTGCATTCAGGTTACTCCAGACTTTGGAAGATGAATCAGCAATGTAGTTTGGGAGATGAATGGCAACATGGTAGCCAAGAGCTGTGTGGAATGGGGACATCTTACTGGTAGTCAAATATGGCTATAATTCAACCATGGAATCATAGATCCAAAGAGTGGTTTGAGTTGGAAGGGTCCTTAAAGTTCATCTAGTTCCCATCCCCTATCATGGGCAGTGACACCTCCCACTAGACCAGGCTGCTCAATGCTCTATGCAGCCTGGCCTTCAACACATCCAGGAATGAGGCATCCACAACTTCCCTGGGAAATCTAGTCCAGTACCTAAAAAAGGGCATTGTCATCTTTATAAACAGTGGACAGCACAGGGCTTGTTGAGCTTTCCTGCACACCAGAATCTTGTCTTGAGCAGACACCTCTCAAGACTACTCCTCAAGATTGAGAGATTTCTTGCTGCAACAGTAAGTGACTTATAGCACACTAAACTTTGAAGTTCAGGTGAGTGATGTGGGAGATTGATTGTGAATGTGTTCTTTTAGATATAAATGTTGACCATGTCTGGGACTATTCCGCATGTAAACTCTTCCCGGAGATGGAATTTAGCATACAATGGGGCATTTCTAAATCTCATGACTCAGTGTGAGGGGGGTTGTTTCTCTGACAGTTTTGTCTCCTCTACGAAGTAAATAATCAAGTGTACCTTGCCACTGAATCTTGATAAACCACTGTTTTGTTTCCTACCAAACTTTGTTAAATCACTTTTTTATATCAATGAACATGTTTTTACTTGTCTCCTGCAAGGGAAGTGAGTCACTCCACTAAATACAGTAAATTTTTAAAGAAAATAAGAACAGGCTAGCTAATCTTTCCATACTAATGGGATGAACCTGCTGACCTATTACTGATGCTTTTGGACAAACCTGTTTTGTGGGACTGTATGTATGTCTATATATACGTACACTCGAAGCTCCAAGCTTCATTGCAGCACAGTGTCACTTAAAAAATTAATTTCTTATATTAGAAACTAAGCATCATGACTCTTTTTAAAATATGAACCTTTTTGCCAGTTAAAGCTCAGATGTCTATCTGCACTATTGTAACATAAGAGGTATTTGTCAGCAACACCACATTGTGTGGATGGTCTTAGAGAAAAGATCACAGTTGATTGACAGTTGTTCTGATTTATATTTCAACTTATGTTCCTCTCTGTCTTAACTTATGTCACTATAGAATATCTTACTGGGGGAAAAAGTAGATCACAATAATATCCAGGACATATTAACTTCTTAGCACACTCTTAAAACTGATTACTTAGAAGCACATCCTGAGTTTTTTTGTGGAAATCCTATAGTTTGCGGTCTGCTGTAGAGAATGTAAAGAAAGAAAGAGACAGGCTGATGTATCATACAGAGTTGTATGGCATATATAAAATATTTTGGTTGGAAAGTTTTGCTATTTAGCCTTAACACCTATAGAGAAAAAGGTTCTTCTGAGAAAGAGCTGCCAGTGAAAAGGGGTAATCTTTATCAGTGTCTGCAAATATGATCCCTGCCATTGCTCACAAAATTTTGGCAGCTAAAAATATTTCACATAAATAGACTGTCCAGTCAGTGTGACCAGATTCTATTTTTCATCCTTTTATCCTAGTAAGTTAGTGACAGATACTTTCTTTGCAATGAATTATAGATGACACATGCGGAAATGTCAGTTGTTAGTGTAATGGCATTTTGGAATATAATATGAGATTATATATGTATGTAATATGCAGATCTGATACGTCAATAGATTGGTTATAATGCTTTGGTATCCCTATCTATCGCTGTTTCACTTTGGCTCTCTAAAAAGAACTCAGAGGACAGGAGAAAACATATTTTAGCTTACCTTGGTGCCTGCATGGAAAGCAAGGTTTGGCAGCTTGGTGCAAACACGGCAGTTGAAAGCAGCAGCAAAGCGTTCTCAGAAGATATTTGGAGGTGTATGGGAGTAGTCACTGGGAATGGATCACAGAAAATGATGTTTTCTCAACACTAACAGAAGGGTTTGACACAGACAAATGTGAATCTATGCTGCAGGCAGGATACAGTGCCTCTATCTCTTTCAGTGTAGTCTGTGGATTGACATTTTACCAGGGATTGAAGAGGTAAGAATTCCCAGAAGACTGAAATGTCATTATCAATATTTCACAGATGCAAAAACTCTATGTGATTTCTGTAATAATTCATAAGCTATCAATAAAGACATTCTAGATATTATCTATCAGTATCAGAAGAAGTTCTAAAAGTCTATAAGTAAAATGGTTAGTAAATAAATTAAAAAGTGAATAAATAGGGATTTTTCCTCTCAGTAGAAGATTTTTTCTGCTTATTTAATACGTGTTGTTTTGGAGATTGTGTATAGTTTTCTGGATATATCGAGCCTGAACTAATAAATTATTATCTACCTTTTTTTTTCATGTGTCAAAATACATCCCCAATGCTTTATTGCAACAATGTCAGATATAATATTGCAAGATGTATAGAAACCATATTTTTCCCAATAATTTTTAATTTTGGTTCAGTACCCTGAGTGCATCAAAACCTAGGATTCACACCCTATCCTTATTGATTCTTTCCCTATTAGTGTGTCAACCAATTATTTTTCCTTAATCTGAGACCAAAAACCATCTATTCTGCAACTTTACTCCCTTTACTTGATAATCTTCTTGTGAAATATCTGCTGACTGTAATTAGTGGCATTTGCTGTATCTCATTCACGTCTCATCTTTTCCAGCCTCTCAGACAGAAGTTGCAGAATTTAACAGAACACAAGTAGGCTTCTCTACCCTTCTAAAATCCCAGGAAATCAATTTTTTGACACATTTGACACTATTTGATGGGCTACATTTTCTACAAATCGAAATGTGGTCATGAGATACAATAATAACATCTCTGAGCTCAAAAAGTGCCACTCATGAAATGGTTTGGAGAACAGCATAGTATAAATTGCTTGTGATAAGAATACTTCAGTGGATAGCAAGCATATAATCCTTTAGTCCACTTTCATATTCTAATGCAGGCTAGGATTTGTAGATAATAGCAGGAAATCTGTCCCTTGGCTGATGGCATGGTTATCAAAAGCCCTAGTTCTTACTGTTTCAAGCACCTGAGGATTATATTTAGGATGTATTAAATACCCAGCTCATTCTGATCATAGGTATCTTGACAATTTTATGACACTGTGCTAATTATGCCTCACTAATCATGAATAAAAAGTGTCAGTAAAAATATTATTATGACCTTTGCCATATCTTTTCTTTTCATGGTGTTGTTAAGAATTTTAAAAAACAAAGAGCTTATGGAATCCAGAGGAAAAGGAAACCCAGGACACAATATTTTACATGCTAAGAAACAGAAGGAAATCATTAGTGTATGAATCTGGATATGGAACAAAGAATAATTTTATAGCAAAGAGGTAATAGAAAAAGTATGAACTAGGTCACAAGTATATAAAAAGGAAAGTAAGACAGACTTGGAGTGAGGCTATAGAGTTACTTATTTTGTGCTGGTTATATGATTGCATGGGCTAGCCCTATTCTGAGTCAAACAAGCTCAGATGTGATAAAAAGAGGTCTTGGTTCAACAGTACAAAAAGCTTTTATCTGGCCATTCTACAGAACACTACCAAAGAGAAAAGGCAGGATAAAAAATGTTGACAAGGAAGTAGACCAAAGGGACTTAAACAAAGAGAAGTGGAAAATCTAAGGAATCTGAGTAATGAATCTGAATTAATTAACATAATTATGTTTCAAGTATGTCTTACCAAATTAAGAAAAAAATAAATCCAAGTGTTATATTTATGCATTTCAGAAAATAATGCAATTTACTGTTAATAATATTAATGGATAGCAGAAAAGTGGAAGGTGGAAATGGAAAACAAATCTGACCTCCCAATCATTAAAGGTGACCAAATGAAAATTTTTGCAGCTGGAAACATTTCAAAAAATGATGATGCAGAAATGGGTGATTCACCTTCGGAAATAAAACCTTAAAATTACAGATTCGAAAGGTTATGTTTTTTAACCTTAGATAAGAGTTTCCCTTAGAACTATTAGATAGTAAATCAGTCACAGGTTTCAATGGGAACATGGTCAACTATAAATTATGGTAATAGTGTCAGTATATTAAACATGGACATTATAATTTTTTTAAGATAAGCTATCTGGCACAGTCTGAGACCATAAATGTTTTTAAAGGTCATATGTATGCATTTATTATGTTTCAGAGTAAAAAGAACTAATAAATACCATGTTTAAATCATACAGCAACAGATACTGCTAATGAAGTTCTGATATAATAAGTGTTTATTTGAAATGCACTTAAACCAAGACAATTGACTTTGCATTGTGTTTGCTTCATAAATTTGGGAAATGTATGGCTATAATGGGACAGGCAACACTTTGCCATCCGAAACTTGGCTTCATTTTATCTCAAAAACTTGTTCAGTTTCCTCTTCAACTTACATAGTTCTTTTATCCACAGCATTCTTTGTCAAGGTGTGCTGCTGATCTGCTTGCTATGATGTGGAGAATCAGTTGCATTTGATTAATCTGAATCTGTATTTCAGTAGTTCCAAATGAAGGTCACAAGTCTGAGCAATGGAACAGACAATAAACAGCTGAAGAGTTCCTCCATGCCCATTATGCCCCTCACAGGTTTGTAGACTCTTGCTATATTCCTTTCAGATCAACTCCTTTTACCTCTTTATACAGGCATTTAAGTCTGTTTGACAAGCTCCTAGTGACAGGTATTTTCTGTTAACCACCAAAGTTCAATCTTACAGAAGACAAAAAGGAAATATTCCCAAGTAACAGACTCTTTATACTGATGTCATAAAAAAAATCAAAGAATATACCATGTTTTGTGTTTGCCATTTTCACATTTGAAAGGGGATTTAATACTTCCTATGTTTTAAAATGTGTTTTGAAACTTACATACAATGACAAGAGAAATGCAGTCAGGATTGGCTCTTGAATTTTGTATTTCAATCCAATTTGAGCAAAAATCAACAATGACGATAGATAACCTATCAGGCAAATGACTGGTGACAGGTTCAGCTGATTTTGTCTATCTCACTTGTAAGTGTTGCAAAGAATTTTGGCCTAGGACAACATCATGATACATGGGAAATGGCAGCACTAATGGATACCAAAGTGATAAAGATAGCATTCTGTGGAGATGAATTCCTTAGAAGAAAACTTTAAAACCCTGTAATTAGCAAAGAGTGTGATGTATTGCAATATGCTCAATTTTACACTGGGAAGTACTATATAAAGCACATCTATTGATTAACATAAATCTTGGCTAAGGGTGTGACTTATGGATAACAATTATTTGTATTACATGTGAACATTTTACATTGTTTTTATCACTACATCTCATAATTAATAGTATTTCTCTCATTAGGATGTTAAAAAGAATTGTAAGTGGGACGACAATTTGATTTCTCAACTGAGAAAAATAAGATCTTATCCTCCACAAACCTTATCTTTAAAGATCACTTTAGCTGTTGGCAATAGGCCTGTTAGCGTAAATGGATGTAATGTAAAAATGCAATCAGACTAATTCTCAGTTTTGACAAATGGTAGATGATAAATATTTTAAAATGTGGAGGAAAAGTACTGCATGAAAATAATGTAGGCAAAAGAACATAAGGTCTTAATTTGGTTAAAAAAGGTATCCATCAGTGCATAGGTCTTTGAGTGATTTCAGCACTAGGTTAGTGCAGAACTCCTGGCAGGATTAGGGTCTAGGCTTATGTATCATGGTTTCCTAGAGTTTATAACCTGCTTCTTGGCATCATGGAAAAGCAAGGATGAAGGTAGTTTCTCCATGATCATCTGTGTGCTCTTTTTCCTTAGAATCTCAATCTGTGAAGGCTTTCAGTCAAAGGGGGTTATATGCACCCTTTCAGCTCAGAGAACTAGTTATATTGAGTCTGTATTATGTAGATAATACATAGATAAGCTGTAATATAGAACAGTGAACATACAGCAAGAAAAACCACATTGAGAGAATATGACGATTTTGTGAGCTATTTCATACAGTCATAGAATGGTTAGCGTTAGAAAGGGCGCTCAAATTTCATCTAGTCTTAATTTCCCTGCAATGGACAGGAACATCTTCAACTCAGTCAGGTTGCTCAGAGCCCCTGTCCAGTGTGACTTTGAGTATTTCCAGGGATGTGGCATCTACCACCTCTCTAGGAAACCTGTTCCACTGTTTCACCATTCTAACTGAAAAAAAAAATAAAAAAATCACCATCCAGTAAAGATACAATGAGAATAGAAAACTGCACAAAACTCAGATATTCTAGTGTACTAATGAAAATTAAGATGGTTGGCCAGCTCTGAATACTGAAGGAAAATGCAAAAACATCAGCATCATAAGGGAAGTGCCATCCTCACTGATCTGATGGGCTATTCTTTTGGTCTTTATGATGACACTCTTTCCTCTAACAGCTTGAGCCAGCCAAGTCCTCCGAGAGTGATACAACATAGAAGACTTATTTACAATAAGAATTGTTCATAAACGAGATGTGGACAATGGTAATATTCTTCATAGTGAAACCCAGATTTCTCTTACTTGAATCACTGAAGACAGACAGGAGGATTAAGCTGGGCAGAAAAGTTCTGTACTTTGTCACTGGTATTCATACATATATTTATATATATCTGCAATGTTTATGTTGTCACTACTTATGGTGACACCTGTCTTCCAGCTGCTTATAATTAAATTAGTAATTGGTGATATACTAGCAGTGCTTCCTGTTCTCATTATTTCCTGTATCCCATTAGTATGTTATTGAACCTGTAGGTTTTTTCACACTCTATGTAAAAAATACCGGGGCTTCATAAATATTTTTGTGCAGTCTAGTGGCTGTTTGCTCACGAGAAGCTGTATCTCAGTATAATTTCATTTGTGTTTTGTATCACTTCTCCTCCATCATGTAAAGACTTATTAGGTTGGTTCATTTACTTCTATTCTTTATCATCAAGAAGAATACTTTGATCAGTATAAGTAGCCAAGGGAAGATACTTTCTCCCCAGTCATGGTTCCATTTGCTTTGTGTTTTATAGCTGAGTTTGTTTCAGCAAAGGTGAAAGTAGAAAGTTTTTCACATCTGTTTTTTAAATGATAGCTTCTCTAAAATAAAATTTTACTCTGTGGTGTGTTGGCACTGGCTGGCAGCCAAAGACCCATCCAGCTGCTTGCTTATTTCCCCCTAATCAGGACTAGGGGAGAAAAAAAGAAGAATGGGAGCAAGATAAAGAAGGGGAGATTCGGGAGATTGCAATTACTGTTGCAGGCAAACCAGATTTGACTTGGAACAATTTACTTAACTTATTGCCAATTAAAATAAATATTTAATTACTGATTCAGGTAGTGGGAAATAAAACAAAATTAGAAAAAAACCCCAGAATCAAATATTTACACACTAGGAGTAAACAGTTTTTCCTCCTCCTTTCCCAGGCTCAGCTTCAGTCCATACTCCACGGAACTCTCTCCAGTATTCTTTCCTCCCAACATCAATATGTGTTTGTTTGGGTTTGGGAGGATTTACTTTAGGTTGCTTTTTTTTTTCTTTTTTTTTTTTTTTTTTTCTGCAGCCATCACTACAGAATTCACAGCACTGAAGAATTTATGTAGGGAATGACCATACCCTTCATCACTGAAAATACTTATGATTTGATGTTGGCTCAACGTATCTTCAGAAAAACTCCTGTTTTCACTGCAAGAGTGCTATAAACACTAGTGAAGCAATATGCTATTTCAGAAGCAAATATCCATGGCAGGCTTGATTTTTCTTTGTGGACATCAAACCCAAGAGCATACTTCATGCATAAATATTTACAGATGCTGCTAGAGGTTTCTTTTGTAACAACTACTAGGATACAACAGCTAGATAAACTGCCTGCTATTATTAGTATAAGTGGTAAATTGGATTCATAAATATTAAACAAATTTTGAAGAGAACTTTTTTGCTTTTCTGCATCTGCTGTGCAAAATAAGTGGAGACTGCTGCTCTTCTGATCTAGCACCATGTATAATCCACATCGCATTCTGATTTTATTGATGTAAATAACTACAGGATGTTTAGAATTTTGAGATCAACTTAAAATTGTTATTTATAGGAAAAATAATTCAAGGAAAAGTAATTTTCATCAAATACTTTCTGGCTATTTCTGAAGAAGAAATAACATATATTAACTAAAAGTGCTTGTGAAGATGTAAAAGTTACAGCATCTCTTTCAAAGTTTGATGCATAAAATTTCTTTAGAATTAGAATATGGGTGTGACTGGCTTTTGGATGCCAGGGCTCCCTAGTTGCTGAGTCTCGTGAAGCATAAGGTCACAAGGCTCACAGATCTCACTCCAGTTTCAGACTCCTCTCAACCACATAAACAGCTCTGCACAGGAACATTATGAATTCTCCAAAGGAATTCTCCTAAGCTCCCTGCAGTATTTAGGTTGTGGGTTTTTTATATAATATTTAAGTGGAATTTCAGTTCTAGGGATAGAAGAAGGAACATCGTAAAGAGCATGAGAAAAACTCAGTTAAAAAAAGAAAAAAACTTTGAGAAGTGAAGAAAAGACATTAAACAAAGTGAGTTGCTCAGAGTATCTGGAAATGAAGTATACCATGGAGGACTTAGCTGTCATCATTACAAAAAGTCATTATATAGAAGCATTTTCTCTAATTTTTGTGTTCCTTATTGATACACATGTATTTCTACCTGGGAAAATAAGTACACAACACCTGCTGAATCATGTATTTCAATACAAAATGAATTATAATTGCAATTCCAAACTTTTTTCTCATTTGAATACGTACATTCATGAAATAACCATTTGGGTCAAATAGGTAGACAGATGCAACAGTGATTCACTAGATGAGTATTCTGCTCCAAGACACATGCTGAAGCTTCTGTTTGGCCCTTTTTTCTGATTTAATTCCATTGATTTCAATGCAGTTACATAAGCAGAAATATGATTCACCGACTTCAACAGAACTAATATTCATGAACGTAAAAGCAAAGCTTTGAGCTTAAAACAGTTTGGGAAGGATTGAAAACAACACAAGACACTACTATATTTTAGATTCCTTTTTGTCTCCTTCATATTCTTATGAAGAATATATTGCATTGAAAAAGACTTACGTAGGCCAAGGATCTGTCCCAGTTTCTCGAAATTAATAGTAGAGATAAAAGCTAGCTGTGATGGAGTTGATGATAACCAAGATGGCTGATAACTTCTGTAGTACATTAGCTGGTATCTTCCCCTCGGAAGCTGAATTATGACTCTTAAAGTCAAACTACCTTAAATTCAGAGCTGCCTTGTAAATAAAGTTAGAATCAAGCACTTTGAGACATGATTGTCATCGACACACTATGGAAATATTTACTGTTCTTAAATTATGTTCTCTATCAATGACTTCATAAAAGACTGTTAATATTTTTAGGAGATACATGTATGCAAAGAAAGACTATATTTTTGAAAAGACATTGAGCTTTCAAGAAAACTATTTTTAGACATCACTGAATGGTGTGGTATCAACTATCAAAGTAACATATAATAACCATGGGATTAGAACAATTAAATGGCAAACTACAGCAAGACAATAAATTTTAGGTAGGATAATGTTGGCAAAATGTATTGCCCATAAAAAAGTGAGATAACTTAAAGAGCTTAAATGCAAAACTCAACTGTTTTTAATGTGTTGTTATTATTAATAGCAGCAATTACTGTATTGACACTGCTATAATTCTACTGTATTGACATTTTCCTTATGTCGATATATTTTTTCCCTTTGAAATGTTGAAATTTTTAAGTGCAGTATAAATATGTAGACAGTATTTAAACAGAATATGATACTATGAACAAGTACATTTTTGCTTGCTAGTCAGCCTAACAGACACTGGAAGTGCAATAAAAATAACAATTATATGAAATTAGTATAGTCTGTATTTGAGGCTATCACTATCCCATAGGATGTCAGAAAGCTGCAGAAGCCTGGTGACTACATTTTGGAAACACATCCAAAACATCACTGTTTTCAAAATGAAGTTTTTAAACTTCTTTCCTCTATTCTTCATGGAAAGATTGGTCCTTATGTATGCCTTTCCTAGCTGTTTCTCATTCAATATATTTTTAAAATATGGCTTCAGCCAGCTCATCTGGCTATTTCTTGAATGAGCAAAAGGGCTCTTTTTACTTTATTGTTTTCCTCATAACTGAACATTGGTGTGCACATTTGCATAGTTCAAAGACGCTTATTAGCAAAAGCAACAGTAAATCTCTAATCTTCTGGAAATAGTGAGGTTGTCTAATAAGACTTTATAGAGCAATTATCAGTCCAATTTGGCTTCCAAAGAAACTAGTAATTGTGGATTAAGGGTAAAAACCTGAATTCTCAGTAATCACTTCAAATAAAATATAAAGTGTATGTAAATGTTTTTTTTTTTCCATTTGTAAGGAAACAAAACGAGAGAAGAAAAATTGTGCCTGAACCCATTTACATTAATACCATTAAAAAGAGACAAAGATGGTGATGATGATGATGATGATACCCCATGGCAATGAATTGTATTTTGCGTAAAAAACTGTGTGACACATAAAAACTGTATCACAAAGGGAAAGAGGCAATGACTCTCAACAAACTGTCTGGAGCTGGTTCACGTAATTTATCTAGAGTGATACTCCACAGGTTGCTAAGATAAACATAATTCAAAGGAATTTTTCCTATTTTTCTTATGCCTTGTAAAGAAAGTGTTCTTTTGAAAGCAAATAGAAGAACCAGCACCAGTTCTTTATGGAAATTGGCTTCATGAGCAACTTTCAGAAACAGATCTTTCAAAAATTAAATAACATGTGCAATGCAAAACACAATTATCTGAAAACTTAAATTATTACTTCAAACAATTGAAACCATGAGTTGTACTATAATTGATTCAGTGGAAAGGGCATCAACATTCAAAAATCAGGAGAGCAATTTTTGTTGTTATTTCTTTAATTAAACCATCACATACACACCAAAATTAAATCTTACTTCTCGGATTAAAAGCAGTTCACACTTCCAACAGGACAGTTTATTTAAAGAGTTCATATTCTCAAGATAGATATTTTTTTCTCCACATTTGACAAAAAAATTAATGTCATCACTTTCAATAACTTTTTTTAAAAAGTTCGTGTTTTTTGACAATATATGAAAAACGTAACTTTTGTATTCTCATTTTCAGTGGAATTCCAATATTCAAATATTTGAATTCAGTTCCTAAGCATGGTATTTAAATTTAAATGGAAAACTCTTTCAAGTTCTAGAAATTCATTAGTTTTTTGAAATTTCCACAACGTACAGTAGTACATGGGCGTAATCACAGCCAGTCAGTGAATTACCTTATTGTTGATTCTTGTCTACTCTGGGGAGTTAAGTTGACAAGTACCCAAAAGGAATGCTAAGGACCTAGGTTCTTAACTTCAAAAATTTAAGTTACAATTGGTGCAGATACTGATACCTGAAGCTGATAACCTAAGTGCCATTTGCAACCATTGAAGCAAAAGCAGAATTGCTGAGGTACAATTCAATACATCCCAATCCAGGTATTAGATGAGTTGTGTCATAAAGTGTCCCTCTTACTGTAGATGCAACCCGGGATCAACACTCAAATGTGACTGGCTACTCCTGCAGAACTAGAAAGAGAATGAGGTGTACCATATAAAAACTGGTAGACAGGAATTACTAAAAGTCCACTTCTTTCCATCTTTTTTTTTTTTTGAGATCAGAATCAATATAAATGGGCTAAGGATAATGATAGCCAATGTATTCTCTACTTCACTATTGTAATTAAAAACTATTAATGAACAGAAAATATTGCAATACCTTAATTTTAAACTCATTTGAAACTCATAAAAAGAATTATTGTTTACAGAACAGAAAAACAACAAGAAGGCCTGATAAAATCTTTGTTATCATCAGTATCTTCAAACAAACAGTTAAAATTACTTCTTTTCAAGAAGTACTTGACATTGTCTTAAGTTTTAATGTGAAATTAGATGACTCTGGAATTTAAATTATGCTATATCAATAGTGACTCCTACACTTTTGTAAGTACTTCAATTTCTCATTATGCAGGGCAGATGATCTGACCTAAGAGAAGAACAGAAATATTAAGAAAATAGAATAGAATTTATTTTAAGAGTATCATTGAACTCCCACTGGATTTGATGGGAAAATGCCTAGCTACTTCAGTGGGAGTAGTATTAGACCTATGATATGCAGGTTGTATTTTGTAATTTACAGTATATAGTGGCACTACAAAATAAGATTCAGAAACTAATTGACCTTCAGGTTGCTTCATCTTGTAGCAAGCAAGATTTTTTGCCACAAATACCTATAGATTTTCATAACCTTAGAAGGACTGGAACATATTTTTGAGAAGAATTAATGGCTCACAAAGTTTACGGTCATTTATGTCACAAAAAAAATATACACACAAAAAAAGGAAACAAAAGTTTTGAGTTTAGTTACGTGATTAAACTGCACATATTTCTTAAACTATATCTTAAACTGATCAGATAACAACATTTATCCTGAGTGTTTTGGAGTAATCCTGTAGCTAAAATAAAATCGATACAAAATAAATCTATTTTTTGAGGTTTTTTTTTTTGTTTGTTTTTTCCCCAGAGACATTTCTTTTTATAGTATTAAAAGGTACAGCTTTAACTGTCTTTGGCTTGTCGTGTACTTGTATCTTTGGCTCTAAATGAGCATAAGTACTTCAGAATGGAGAAACAGCATCTTTGGACATTAATTGTATAACATTAAAAATTCTTGCTGCTCCAGTATTAATTGTATAATGCTCAAACCTCTAGGATTATTATAATTTCATTCAGTGGTACTGTGAATTCAGTATTTTAATAAAGGCTGTTGAGAGAATCGAATTTAAGTGAACTGCTTTGATAATTGCTGTTAATATTGCTGTAATTACATATCAATAAGAAGTAGATGAGAAAGGGCTACAGTTGCATATACAAGTAAGCTTAGAAATCCCCAGAGTGCAGAATGGAACTAGAATCAGACTCCAGATTAAGGATGTATGTGAAAGTGAGCCATCTCAAGACTGCAGTGGAGGAGGAAGCTCGTAAAATAGCAGAGGCACTACAGGCACACAGGCACAGGATGGTGTCAGAGGTCCCAGGACTATGCATAAAGGGGTCAGTTCTTGATGTAGAATGGTGCAACAACCCAGTGAAGCTGCCAATAGCCGGCAGCATAATTGAAAATATTTAAGAAAACAAAATCAACAACTAAGTGTACAGGGATAACTACTCCAGAACTGGTTATGTGAAATTAATGACCTTGATATCCTGCAATGTTATGTATTTAATTGCCATTAAAGGAAAGTAATATCTGTGTTTGGTTTAATATTCCACCCTTGAGGTTTGACTGCATTTAAAATGTAGCACAGAGTGTCATAAACATATTAAATAAATAAAATATAATATTTGGTAATGCTTTTTTTATATTATTGATGCAAGCGGAGGTAAACAGTTTATAGGACTGGAGTGAATGTTGTCTTCTTACAAGTAAAATTACAAGTTTGGGGTATTTTTTTTGTTCTCAAGATGAGAAGCAAAATATTTGCCAAATAATTTGCTATGAGGACCATTTACAGGAAATATCAAACTTTATTACTCAGAGCTATTTCTATATATACTGTTAACATGTCATGACACTGAAACTGCATAAATCAGAGCACACTATGATTTTTAGGAATGCCTCACTCCTGTGCAATCTAGCACAAAGGAAAAAAAAAAAAAAGGTGTGCTCCTCAGAGGTATTTTTATATGATGCATTTTTTAGCAGCTAACAGATGAATTCATATCATACAGCAAGGAAAAACTTCATATGATCAGGAAAAGAAGCTTCAACACTCCTGTAAAATTAATGATGATGCCTAAACAAAGTGCTACTTTTTGATTTATAAATTACTGCCTTTTGTATTTAAATTACTTGTATATTACCGCCTAGATTCTTCATTCCCTAATTTTCTGTTGCTCTGACTATAAATTTATTATAGTAAGGGTTTTTAAAACGTTCTGCAATCACCCCTTTCTGGTTTTTTCAGCATCAGATTTTGTATGTTTTTTTGTCTTGTTACTTGATGGCTTTCTAGACAAAATGCTGAAAAATAAGAGAGGGATGGATTTTGACCTTTTGCAGCTTTGAATCTACAGATAATTATGCAGATGTTTGGCTTTCTAAAAGAATGATGCTACTGACGTCAGTGTGGCCACTTCTGTTAAACTTAGAAATTCTTACAGGGTCAGGATTCAGTTCTGCAGAAATCCAAATGCAAACAAAAGAGGAGATGACTCAGCAAGTGTCTCTCATTGGTATTAATAAAGATTCAAATGCAAATAACCTAGATCTACAAGTACTTGGCAGATCCTAGGAACATTCAGTCTTTATTTGCAAAGGAAGACTTAAAAGCGAAATCATCCTCTTATTTTAATTAAATTTTCTCTTACAGTCAGTGCTTTTCTTTGCATGCATCAGTGGAATTTCTATATTTCTGAGGTATTGGTAATTTAATACTAAATTGTTAATCATTTGACCAGACAATGTATCTGATAATTTAAAAGCAAGAATGATATTATACTTACATTAATTGCAAAGAATATTAGTGGTTAGAGTTACCACTAACAATTGAAGATATAAATAAATAAAATGCAATTGTATATAGCATTGTTTATTCTACTTCATTTAGTTTTAAATCACTTAGAAACTTCTGAAACTTGCAACAAAGCTGTGAAACTTAATGATTTATATCTTACAGAGCTGATCATTGAATTCAACCACAATCTCTATAGTCAGTGATTTAAAATTCTTACTGTTTTAGTTCCTTGTTTACCTTTTGCTTGTGGTTAAGTAAATTGATTTTCCTATCAAGTTTCAAGCTTCAATAAAATAAGTTGAAACAGAAAATTAATTAGTTAGAATTTGAAGTATTTACATAAAATGTTGGGATAAAAAGAAATTACAAAATTCTAAGGTCATTCATGTAAATTTCATGTTAAATAAAGGTCAAGTTATTAGATCATGTTGAAGAAAAGGTGGATTTACTACTCCCACTTGTGAAGCCTCATGTAGAATTGTAATATGTAATATTATTGACTTTTACTTTCTATGAGGCAATTAACTCCAATCCAAATGACCATGGATAAAGCTGTTCTTTAGGGAATAAGATGATAGTTATTTTCTTATCCTGTTCATCAGCATATTGACTGGATTTGAGCAAAAGACAGTTTTACAACCTGCTTGGCTCAGGTGTTGGACATTAATCAATGTGACAATGGAAACACTTTTGCTGGATTCTTTGCAAGTGTACTTCTAGCCAGTTTGCTCACGTTAGTTCAATTTGTACAGAACATTATTTTCTTTTTATAGTTGCTTTGCATAAAAATAAGAAATAACAAAGAGTCTTTCTTTTCATTAACATCTCATATACAAAGGAGGAGCAATGACATTTGATCTTTCCTGTAGATAACATGATTTTCTCTGGTCATTTTAAGACACAGCTTTTCAATGTTCTGGTACTTTCTGGTATCAAATTAATATTGCAGCAGTGTGATGTCTGGTGTACAGTCAGATCAAAGAAGAATGTGGCCATTCTAATGGAAGGACAAAGTTTGTTTTGTGGGAAAAAACCCAGTTTATTCCCAGTAGTGAATGATGTGCTTATTTCTTCAGTGTCTTGTAGCTACAGTTCATTAGAAGTTACTTCCATCACAACACATGATGGTGTATGCTGGCTCTCATCTCTTGAGTTTACATGGGTAAGAAAGAGACCAGTGGACTGGGCACAATGACTCTGGCTGACAGCATTGCCTCACCTGTGTCAGCAGCTGTCTGAATCAAACCTGCAAGTATCCAAATAGGAGAAATACTTCTCACATTTTTGCCTTGTTGCTGCAACAAAACTACTAAAAGTAAAGATATGCTATCAGCGTCATGACACAAAAATCTGTCTTCCCTTAAAGTTTGTTGTAACCAAAGGGAGGTTTGTTGACTTGTTTGTTTTTGTTTTGATTTTCCTTCCATTAGTTCTGAAAATAAGCAGAAATTTAGGAAGAATATTAGTTTATTTTCATCAGGTTAGTGGCAAATAGCAGAGGAATTTTTTTTTATATAATGTTTATGTACTTAGATAGAAACTGCTATGAAAAGTAGATATTTTGGTACATTTCTTATGTTCATCCATCTCATTCAGAACTGTGAGGTTCTCACAACATGTACTTTTAATGACAGAATATTTCTTAATTTTAAGTGTAATTAACTTATTTGGAAAGCCCTAAAATATACATGATAATATGCAGTCCAGTGCAAGGATTAAAGATTCCTATCAGTTTTCTGATCCATGCTGAAATATAAGATTCTGTAACCAAGCCAATAATGCTGCTTAAGGTAGATAAAGCTTAATATGTTCTTGGGCACTGAATTTGTACTGCTAACTGTAATGTAGGTGCACAGAAGAAAGTGTTATGTTTGTTATGGTTTGTTTCCTTGTGATTGGTTCTGCTTTGTTTCATTCCAAAGTGAAGAGGTATCATTACAGGGTAAGACAAAAGAGTCAGTAAAAAATTCTGATGGCTCTGCACCTTGGTGTTAGAAATGTGTTGTTGAATCAGATCCATACACATGAAAATTGAATTTTCCATTGCTAATTTTTCTAAGTAACAAAAGATAGATTATTGTATGTATAAATTATAGTTTGTATGTATTATAATGCTTTTATTTTGGAAAATGTAGTCTAATAAATTATATTCAAAATTATTTGCATGTAGGTCTTTTTCATTGGATTTGTATGAAGCACCTCTCTAAAAACAGAAAATGCTGCTCATATACTACATATCACTACCCATGAACTTCTTCAGTGCTCCCTTTTTTTGGGAAAGAGTGTTTCAGAAAGAATGTTTGATTCAAAGGCTGTGAATTGCCTCTTTGAAATAACTTTTTTTTTTTTACACTTATGTAAGGATGAAGCTTAGGGAAAATGCTACATTTTTAATATATGCATATTGTAATTTTCATAATCTAGCTAGGTTTAAAAAACAGAAAAACTGCTATGATCCTATTATAGTATTGATTTTCCTGAACCCACAATTTCACTTGTCATTTTTGCAATTTTTTTTTATTTTCTAATAATGATAAACCTCTTGGAGTTTTTGACTCTGATTCAAACCTTCATGCCTTTTTAGTAATAGTAAAAACTATTGCCTTCATGTTGGTGCCTCTGATTAAAAATTGTATGTTTTCAGTATACTATTAGCATACTTTGAGTGGGTGTGCAGGACTGCAAATATATAGCATTGAATGTATATTACTATAATTTCTGAGTAACCTGTAACACAATATATATTTATTTTAATAAAGAAATGAGTACTTGTTTATTTAGTGGTCATTCATAAAATGTTACAAAGGAAGTGATATGAAGTAGAAGCATTTTACTGTCTCCTGAACTAATGGTCCAAGTCTTATCACCTGGCAACACCAGCTCAGCTGTGATTCATGATATATAGATAAAATATAAGGCTAGAGGCAGTAATCATAAAGACTAACTGGCCTCATGAGACTAATTTCCCGTGACTTCCTCAGTAATCCATGCACAAGGATAGGTCCTTGGAAGAGTGATTCAAAGGAGGTGTCTAAATCAACCACTACGAATTGTCCTCTAGAAAATATATCTTTTCCCTTGCTAACTGAAGAAATCCAGGAAGGTTTGCCTTAAGAGGTCAGTATTTGCTTCTGTGAATACTCTTCAGATATGAGGGTCTGCAGGATTCTACTAAACAATAATGTAGTTTGGCATAGAGGCCTTCTAAGAACAAAATTACCATCCGTTGAAAACTCTGCATTCTGAAAGGGAACTTTACAAAAAGGTCAAGCTACATGTCCCCTGTTTGCTCTGTCTGGGAAGCATAACCGAGCAGTGAGTAAGTGAACTGAACACTAAGAAAAACAGAAAAAAAAAATTAATCCTCATGATAATTTAAAAAGAAAAAAAATGATTGGCCTTACAATACAAAGGACTGTCACTGGAGTCATTGCTGAATGTGAAACTGCTGAAATATCTCTACTGAGCCACAGAACTAGAGGTTTTGATCCAATAAAGAGACATGCTTTACCGACATGCTAACATCTGTGTTTGTGCTTACATCCAGAACATGCTAAATACTTGAAATGTCAGTTCAGCACTTTAAATCAACAAAAGGTAAAAAAAATTCTCAATCTATTCACACTGGATAACACTGATGAACTGATGCTGTTTGGACTCAGTACTACATGTGCTATTTGTTGGTTTTTTTTTAAATAGTAAAATACAGCATCTGGTTGTTTATTTGTTTTAGAATATTTTCACATTTTAATTGTTTTTGCTTCTCAATTTTATGTTTCTCTTTTTGCAGCAGTCACTCTCTATTGATGATTTTTTCAACAGGGTAAAGTAAGGCTTTTGTTTTGTTTTGTTTTGTTTTCTCTCAGCTGACATAAAATTCTCAAACATTTTTTATTGTGCCTGTGGTTCCTGTGCCATGGCAGTGTAATACTGTCAAATGAGGTGATTTTGAATTCTTGCCTGCTGTTGAATATCATATGGTCTGGAAACCACAGCACTGTAACCAGACCCCTTTCAGAGAGAGAGAGGGAGACAAATAGGGTATGTAGAGAGCAGATGTCCCCAGATCTACAGAGATGTAGAACATTAATCTCCAAGCACCAGAGGTTAAGAGGTTAGGCATTCTGGTCTTTTCTCCCTGTCACTTGATATCAGTATGAAGCCAATTTCAACGATATTTCAAGATTCCTTCTCCTACACATTTGTACACCTTGACTATTTTCTTCTTTTTTTTTTTCTGATATATTTTAATATGGCAATATAGCTGGCATGTTATCTTGTTAAAAGAATGAAAAAGCTGCATTACTAAGGGCAAAGAGGATGATCAAACGACGGTAAGAATTCAGGCTTTCATAAAACTATTTTATGGGTTTATATTGGACGTAGTGACATTGTAAAGCATATTTTCCAAAACATATTTGTGATAACAATATTCCAAAAAAAGTTATTTCATAAGTAACTTCCTATTACAAGTCAATGCACTTCACATCTTTCAAACATTAATTATATATGGAGCAATATAAATTAGGATCTACATTGTTGAGGTCTTCACTAAAATAAAATTAAAGCAAAGATCAACTATGACAAACTTATAAAATTATTATTCAAGAAACAGGATTTGTTACAAAGTAAAAAATAAGTCCACTTTTCATCCATGAAAAATGCATTCTCAATAAGGTAAAATGATTATCTCATTTCTCCTATTAGCAAATGAATAGCAGTAATAAGGGTGAACACTGACACAATCAGGATGTAAAAACCAATTTTATAGGTGTCCTCTGAGTTTGCTAATAGAGAAATGGAAACTTTGTCGTTTCTAATTTCCCCTTTGTTATTTCTTTCAAGTAGCCTCTCAGCGCACTGGTTTTCCTGAAGGGTATTTAAAAAACTGCCTAGTTAGAATTGCAGTGGCAGATTTCAGTATTTAATTTTTTTTTAAGGCAGAATAATTCGTGTTATCACTCTGGAGGTCAGATATTGTCTAAGACAACGTCAAAGGCTTTGGAATAATAGGTAGGACATTTATTAAAAATACCTAAGTATCAGCCTTAGAAACACACATCTGTTCTTTCATCTAGTTCTGTATTCTTTCTTTGATTTGTACCTGAGGATATTTTTTACTGAAAAATATAACTTGTGTCAGTAAAATATTGCTTACTAGATTTTACTTTACTCTTCACACTTCTCCTTAGGTTAGGATACTGGTGTAATTAAGAGCAAAAACACTGAGGTTAGATTATGTATCTTCACTCATGAATGAAGATATATAAGCATGATCAATCATACAAAATTCAGCAATATGAAGACTCAAATAAAGTTTCTTATGTATACAGGTATTTTTCATGCTGAACTTTAAGTCCAGATTCATATGAGAAAAGTTGTTTGCACAGATAAAATTTTACAATTAAATTAAGAATTCTTGGCCTTTATGAATACCAAGTTTATAATGCTGGAGGTGCTTTTCTGCTTGTGCAGAACTTACACAAATTAATTTAGTTGCTTGAAATTTTTTTTTCATTGTCATTTGTTATTTTGTATTCTGAATGACCACATATGGTAAATATTTGTTTAGGAAAGTTTGCCACTATAAAATTATAAGTTTAAAAGGTCTTGAACTAGCTTAGATGTTTCAGGTTCTTATGTCAGTGACTTCCACTGAAATTGTGAACAATAGAAGAAAAATATGTGTTTTATCATAGTTTGAACAGCCATATTGTTCCTTCAGCCTTTCAGAAAACTTCTATTCACCTAAACTTAAATGAACAAGAGACATCTCTCCCAACTTATACCAGAGAGATATTAATAATAGTGGATGTAAAGAGAGCTATTAATATTGGTATAGACAAAGGCATCTTAATACTTTCCATATATTCATCTAGATAAGAGACAAATTTTCAAGTTTTAGATCATCTACTGGAAATCTTGATTCTGCTTCATTTAATGATTTGTGAACTATAAGAACCAATGTATGGAGCAACACAGATGATTATTATCAGAGGTGAGATGCTCAGTATTTACCACAATGCCAGAGGAGCTGGCTGCAGGAACACTGACAGTTAATATTAAATGTGTGTACAAGCTCATTGGCAGAAAGCTTCCAGTTTGTACAGCATCATTCTTTGTCTGATGCTAATGCCAATTTCACAGCATGCCATACTGATAAGCAGATGCAGCAAAAGTGTAAAAGAGAAGGTTGAGGGATGTAAACATCACTGTGATCATGTCATGCGATGGAGAAGCATCTCTATCCTCTTCCAGAAGTGCACATGGCTGTGGATGCAGATGGTTGGAAAAGAGATCAACTACCTCTGCCATGTCCACTTGAAGAGCCAAAGAGTAGCCATGGAGATCCACAGAACATAAATATATTGTTGTGTCTACAGTTGAAAAATGGGAAACAGTAATTATTTTTGTAAATCTAAATTTTCAACACTCGGATTCTTATTTATATATTTGCATTTGCTTGTTTGGTTGGTTTTGTTTCTGAGTCAATGGAACAGAGAGAGCTTATTTGCTCACTAATGAAGCTTAAAAATACCCTAAAATATTCCCAAAATGAATCAAAATTATCATGAGTATATCAGGAGGTACTTTGCTTTGATTTGATTGCCCTTTAGATTTTTGTGCTATTCCAGATCTTTTTTTTTAATTATTATTCAATAGAATTACTTCAGTAGTTGTGTTTATGTTTCCATATTTGCCTGGAAGCTATTCTAGATTGAAGTGTGGAGAGGCATCCTAACACTTTATTTGAAAGGGTATATTTCAAGTGGCCAATTAAGATATGGATTTGACATAATGCAAAAATTCTGCACTTTAAATAAGGCTGCCAACATTCATTCTTACCCTCTAAACATTTATGTTCATCCCCGAAAAAAAACATAGGTCAGAATGTAAGATTGTGTATCTAAGCAAGGTGATAAACCTATAAACATCAGCAAATGAGTTTATAAGGTTTTTTAAGTATTTGGTTTAAAGTTCACTGTGGGGCAAGAGTAAGAATTGGGTGATTTTGTGGCTTGTTACTCATTATCAAAATACGGGTAAATATGCATATGTAGCCTCACATTAAAAAATAAGCATTTTTTTTCTGGGAAAATTTTAATTAGATTTGTATCATCACATAGGTACTTATCTCTTTTCACTCTTCCTCTGTCTCTCCACTAACCACTTCATAAGAAGGATTGCAGGTTTGACTGGTACTTTTTAGATGCATTACTCTTACTGCTTAACTGAATTGACCCCAAACAGGACTCCAGCATAGCATCAAACGTCTCAGTGTAGGCTGGTTTAAACTGCACATTTCCCTTTTCTGCGTCTCAAGTTCAAGTTTTAAAACCTCTATGTGTATTACAGCACTTAAGGGCCTGCAAGCTGTCTATGAACTACAACGTGTACTATTCAGATTATTTGATTTGGTGTGGGAGTATATCTATCATTAGGCCATTGTTTTCTCTGACATGAGGGCTCAGACATAACAGTCTTCCAGTTAAAGCTTTGAAATGTAAGCTTAATTTTTTTTCTCTACCAAAACAAATAGTAGTAAGATCACATCGGAGCCCAGTGGCACTTTCACTTGAGTATGAATTAAAAAGTGTAAGAAGAACATTGAAACAATACTTTCTTTTCTGTTTTCCTGGTGTTCTGCCTTTTCTGGTCTTGCAGCAAAAGATGGTAAATAAGACTCAAAAAGAAAATTTATATACATTAAGAGGAGATGTTTTGCTTCTTAGTTCATTTTTAACACAGTCAAAGGCAAAGCTGGTGTGGTAATTAAAAAAAAAATCAGAAAAATAATTAATTCTTTGTCACATGGTTGTTTATAAATATAAGCAAATTCTTTAAAATGTTTCGCATTTCTCACATAAAAAGTCAATCACTTTGCAAATGAACAGTGTTCATGCAGGGGAGGGATTTAATGGATTTTATAGACTATATATCTTACATGCCACTTAGAAGCTTTTTTTTTACATGTGAATAATTTATTGATAAGTGACTGCTGAATAACTGTTAACTATTATATATTGTATCTTTGTCCCTGTATGGAGACCTTCTCTTGTGCAGTCATAAAAAAGCCTTAAAAAATCTTTTAGAATGTTAGACTTCCTTGAACTTAACTGCTCAAGTAAGTAATCTGAAATGAACATGATATGTTTTTGAATAATTTTTTTGGCTTAATTGCTACAATTCTGAAATGACCAAGCTAATACACAGTGGCTCTGTGTTATCTGAATTTACTTTTTCTGGCCTGGGGCATCGTTTGGCTCACAAACAAAACACTGTTTTTGCACACAACAAACCTGCCCAAACCTACAGCATGAGAGCCAGAGCAGCACATGTAAAAACTGTGCTGGCTTTACACTGACTCCCAGCAAATGAGAGAGCTCTTCTAGATGTGCTTAGCTACAAAGCTTTGACAGAGGAGTAATTTGTGAATAGCATACTTTTCCACCATGAAATTAGTTTTCAGGTCTTTTACTATCACTGATTCATGAACTGAAGCAACAGAATATTATTTTTGCTGTAGCAAAATATTTCAAAACAGCCAAGCAATATATTTGCTGAAGAAACCAGAGTGAAATGTAACAAAATATCAGAGGGTTTACACGTAGAATAGAAATTAAAAAAAATATATATTTAAAAATTTATTAATATAAATCTGATACTATGATATGTAAATGCAATAGTTCAAAATAAACCTTCATCTTCTCATTCTATAGAGAGCAGATAACTAAAGAGCAAGCTCTCATTATACTTACTTAAAATCTTTTTACTGTGATTAAATTATTTTCATTATCAAGGAAGTTTGAAGAGTTTTAAACCTCAAACATGACAAACATTATGCTGGCAAATGACAAAGGACCAAAACCAGCTACACTATTAAAATGCTCATGGAGAGACAAAGACGGTTCAACCAGCTGATGATAGTAACCCGTACTGTTTGCTTCAGAAGATGTGTTTTCAGTGAAAGGCTTCTTATTATCTCAGAATACTGTTTTGACTGAGCTGCTGTATACATGTCCATTTTACACACTCTGTGCATTCTTTTTAGAAAATTACAAAAGGATTTCACTTTGTTCTGATGCAGAATGAAAGAAAGCTACAGAATCAGTGAGGAAATGAGCCTTCTGTTTTCCAGGTAGCCTTAGGTCTCAGGAATCAATACACTGTAAGCTACATTATGTGTCTTTGAGTCAAGGGGAAAGCATATGTGCTAAAAAGGAACCAAAAGCTTCTGTTGGAGTCTCCTCTCATTTTATTACTGCTAAATTAGATTCCTTTAAAATTAAACCCTTTCTTAAATACTATCAGCACAAGAGGAAAGAGAATCAGGACCTACTGTTACAGAGGCTGAAGAATCTATAATTAATTACTCCATAAAACTTTTTATATCTGCCAGTGTCTGGAATGTATTGGATGTCATTTGACAGATTTTAAATTTAATGAGTCTTTCACCTACTCATAGCACAAAATTTTGTAAAGCAAAAATGGTAGCTGCCTAGACATCAGGACATTGGCATCCCCTTTAAATAATTTTAGTTGATGTGTTGGAATAAATAATAATAAAGAATAAATAATACAGAAGAAATATTTTTAGTTGTGATGCAATAGTGCTGATACAACAACAGTAGAAAAATTTATGCTAACTTCCTTAAGTGATATTTGTCCATCAAGTGGAAAGCAAAACCTGTCAATGGGTCACCAATTGATAGGAACTATTAATTAAAGTAACAAAAGCACTGTAGTGGTATATCTTAAAGAGGTCTAACTCTACAGGTAAATAAAAAAGAGATCACAAGACTTTGTCAGTAAAAAGTGTATCAGTGGTATTTGTCCATGGACAGAATCTCTTTTTTCTTTTTTCTGTTAATGGGAGGATAGCCACTAGTGCAAAGTTAAATGTGTGATTGCCATTTGATAGTGGGGACAATTGACAAATGCTGAAATCAGTCCAACATAGTAGCTCTGGACTTTGGACCAATATAGCCCCATTGCAGATCCTACACCAATATGGTCTTCTCTAAATACAGAGTTGCAAGAATGTGGCTGGAGTATCTCAAATATGAGGGTATGTGAAAATAATTAAGTTTTGTGAGGTGATCATATATAATGGCAATGGATCATAGAAGTATCATTCATCTTCTCACTCAGTAATATTCTTGAGCATCTATTCTCTGCATATCTATATAGTCATGGTGTCAACATGATTTTTTCCATGGTTGGACTTAGATATTCTTAAATTTCTTGCAGAACATTGATCTCTCATGCCTAAAACATTGAGAATGAGGCATTATTTACTCAAAAAAAAAAAAAAAAAGCACAATTTAAATAATATATACCATTCAAATATCAAAGCGTCCAAAAATTTGCATATTGTGTATTTATTAATAACATTTTTATTTTGTCCAAGGACCTTCAGGTTTTTGGGCTTTGCTTTTTTTGTTGGTTTTGTTTTTAATGTATAATTAAAAAGTTTAGCTGAACACATATTGCAACATATTATTTATATCTTAAAATAAATTGCTCTCAAATGTGTTGGTAAATGGTTCAAATATGCATTTAACAAAATATTCCCTTTTATTTGGAGTTGTTATGCACAATTAATCATTATTTTTTCACCTGTAGAGTAATGGTTTCTAATGTTCTCAAAAACACATATTAGCATCTGTAAATTGAGACTTGAATTAATGCTGGTGGATGGGATAAAGAATACCTAAGTTTCACTTTGCTTGCAGTTGAAGTCTAGCCAAGTGTAGGTTAAGTGGGGCTGACTTCTGCTAAATGAATCAGAGGACATATAATCAAGAAGATATGTGGTGTTACTCTGATTGAGAACATTCTTAGAACAGATGAGAAATACATTCTCTCTTAGGCAAAACACCAAGGAATACCAGGCTTCTCTGAGATTATTCCAAAATAAATTATCTTCAGGGCAATAGACACTAATAACACAAAGCTGAGATGTTATATAGATCAGTATTGATTCTGATCATGGCATAGGTACTTATAACTTTTGTGTGCTAGCTCTGCTTTCCAAAGTAATACCCAAAATGCCACTGCTCTCTTTAATCACCGAACCAGTCTGGAAGTTTGTTTTGAAAGCTATAACAAAATAACAGAAGAGATAACCTCTGAGATTTCACTCTTGTAGGCTGACATAAGCAAAACTCTGTATTTCAGCTCTGAACTTTAATTCATTCTTGTTAGACTCTGCATTGGCACAGCTTCACCTTGAGTCCTGCATGCAGTTTTGAGGTATCATAATATAAAAAAGACATTAAGCTATTAGAAAATATTGAAAAAAGGGTCACAAGAATGGGGAAGAGTCTGGAGGGGAAGCCATATGAGGAGCAACAGAGGTCACTTGGTTTGTTGAGCCTGGAGTAGAGGACACTGAAGGGACACCTCATTGCAGTTACAGCTTCCTTGTGAGGGGAACAGGAGGGGCAGGCACTGATCTCTTCATTCTTTTGACCAGTGACAGATCTCAAGGAAATTGCATGAAGCTAAATCAGGGGAGATTTAGGTTGGATATCTGGAAAAGGTTTTTTATCCAGAGGGTGGCTGAGCACTGGAACAGACTCCCCAGGGAGGTGGTCACAGCACCAAGACTGACTTCAGGAAGCATTTGGACAGTGCCCTTAGGCACAGGCTGTGACTCTTGGGATGTCCTGTGCAGGGCCAGGAGTTGGACTCGATGATACTGATGGGTCCCTTCCAACTCAGCATATTCTATGATTAGTTTCAAATCAACACTGCTTAACCCTGAATTAAGTAGTTGGCTTTGTATGTGCTTGGCTTCAAAACACAGTAGCCTTTTGTAAGTATGGAGGTACACACTGTGCAATAGAAATTAAGGGTAATTTTTGATTTCATACTGCATGCTCCATACCCTTGCATAACTCATCATTTTGAAGCATTTCTGGAAAATTTCCTAGTGTATGATAGGCATGCAAATAAACAGCTTTTAGCTCTGAATTGGTACTTTTTATATTCAGATTATGTGTGTGTGTACATATTTATAGTGTGTATTTTATGATTATGGTTTTACTTATATATATTTACATTTATACTCATATTATTTATAAAAATATATCACTACATTTGTGGCCTAAATGGTCTAAAAATGAAAGAGAAAGATAGCAGAAATGAATTCTTATTTTTACCACTAAGACCTGATTTGGGCTATACAAAATCAATTAAATGGTTAGGACTATTTCAGGAGTTTAGTTTACTTCAAAGGTAAAAGGTTACCCTGCAGTTAAGGTGTGCTCATTGGCATTGTGAATAATACCTTTTTCAGTATCTTAGCTTTGTGAGGGTTAGAGCTAAATCATATGACTTGTAATGAAAGATAAATGGGGTTGACAAAAATCCTCTCTTCTGAGGTTAGGAGGACAGTAAGGTTTTTAACTAAAAACTCAGTGTCTTACGTCTAGCTAAACAAACTCTAATTCTCTGTCCACCACTTTCCCTATATGAAGTATGGAGATATTAATCTAGTTCAAAGGATTGACAGGAAAATTAATTACTTAGTATCTGAATGCCCGAAGGTAGAGGGACCTGCAATAATGTTGTAAATAATGCCTATTGCAATACTTTGACTAGAATTGGTAATTATCATCTTTGGCTTGGCCAAGACATTTTTCATCTCTTAATCTGAGAAGTCTTATTTGCAGACTTGACAGAACTTTTACCATGATCTCAATTGCTATGCTAACTGAAGTGGTATGTGTAACAGAACCAGTTTCTCTCAGCATAAACAAAATTTGTTACCTTTGTGTATTATCTCAGTCTTTTGCTTCCATGCTAATAGTCTTAGAATTTAGGATCCAACTCTGCAGGTCAGTGCACAACAGGAGCAGGCAGACTCTCATTCCAAGACTGTTAAATACAGGATAGGACCAGACTCATGAGCTGGCTGGTAGCTGTTGATAAAATTAGCAGAAGATGGAAAATCACTTGCATGTAGCTGTTTGTAGGAATGATGGATTTATTCATAGTATCAGCTTCTGCTCCCTTGCTGTTTTGCTTGTGCCTTGCTTAAATAAGCATAGGGCTACTTAAGTGAGATCACACAGACTAACTTTGGAAGATATGGCAAGTCTTCCTTCAGTTAGCATTTCCTTTATAATGTCTTAGCTAGCTGTTCCTTTGCAAAAAGCAGAGGCTTAAATTCTCACCCACATGCACTTTTGGGCAATTATTTAGTACTGCCAGGAGAACAGTCCCTGCAGTTCATTTACAAATTCTGCTAAACATGGTTGATGGGATCTGTTTTGTCTTTTTAATGGTTCTTGAACATTCAGGTTCTGAGAAAAAATTAGTATAAGATACTGAACACCCATATTTAGAGCTAAAACACTGCCCAGCATGAAATACACATGAAGGAGACAAAGAAATCAGCACAGATTTTTACAGGGTGAAGATTACAATTCTGCCAGATTAGTTCTTTCAGGATATCTTAGAAAATTAAAAAAAAAAAAAAAAAATCCCTTTCAGGAAGTGATTACATAGGCAATTTTAAAAAGATCTTTTTCAGTTATTCTTGACTGTGTCACCCAGAGTAAGCAATGTTTTATATTATTACTTTTTATCACTTATTATTACTTTCTTCTATACAGCCACTATATACCAATTTTAATTAGTATATGTTTTGCTAAAAAGCCAATTCAATCTTATAACGGTGGAAATAATGAATGTGTGGACTTCTTTTTTCTGAAGTATCTCAGATATTTTTGCATTAATATAATATTTTGACTCTGTTTACTAACAAGTAAAAGTTATGAAACTCGACAAAACTTTTTTATTTTAGTTATAGTTGTTATTTAACAGTATTTAGGATGATTGAGGACTTGGAGGCATTCAGTAGGGGCTCATATCCAAAGGAGATTTTTGACATTGGTCAAATTCAGCAACATATCTGAATCAAGTTTATAAATTATGTGTCAGTTAATGAAAGATGAACGCAACTAAAATTTTTTTTTTCTTAAAAGTAGTGTGATAGGATGGACTAGACACATTCTACTTATGGAACAAAGCAATTTCTAGAGCAAAAGTCAACAGTTTAGTTCTATGTAAACAGTATGAAAGAAGTTTTATATTAATGGATGGGAATATGCAATTCTTTGTTTTGGAAGCTAATAATAAAGGACTTTACACTATAAGACACATTTTCAAAGCGGTGTCTTAAAAATATTACATGGCTTCCTCCTTGTAATTTGTCTCATTTTCTTCTGTGTTTCTCTTCCTTTTCTGTTCCTTGTTCCTAACTTTTCTCTCTTTGTTCTGATATGACCTTGTTTTTCTCTCTCTCTCTTTTTTTTTTTTTTTTAATTAATTCCTTTTTTTATCCACCTCATTGTTATTTATGCTTTAAATTGCAGCATTTCCTAGAACAGGGGTTCTCAAACTCCAGGAGCCATGATCCCTCTTAGGCTAATTAGTATAGCCGTGTAAACAAAAATGTGGTTGCAAGTCTGGAAATGACCCCAGAAATGAGAATGGAAATGGGGATTATAAGCCCTCAAGTGAAGCCAGAAGCAGAAGAGTTTTCAGAACATTAGCCAAAGGGCAAAGTAATATGTATCCAACTCTATTCTGCAGAGTGTTGAGGATTCTAAAGGGGAATAAATATCAGAACAAGACAAAACTGAGAGATGATACCAACAAATTGTAAAAAAGGAGGCAATTTGGAAAACAAAAATTGTAAAAAGTGAGAGATTCTTGGCCAGTTAAATAAAGCTTTTTTTCTTTTTTCTTTTTTTTCCCTCCACTTTCTTCTTGAACTCTTGCTCCCTCTTAAAATTGTCACTAAGTACTTCATGCTTTCAAATGTTCTTCTCCCTGCCCTCTCAGGTTGCAGCTTTTCTCCATGCTTTTGTGAAGAAAAACAAGGTTGGATGGTGTGGGAGGGAGCTTGCCTTTCAAACAGTCCAGTGTCTTCTGCTGATACACTGGCAGCTATTAAACTGCCTACCCACTTCTCTACTAAGCCATGTTTTCATAGGGCAATACAGGCCATCTCAGGTCAGGCACCACACTGCCCTGCAGTAACAAAACTCGCTTCAAAGAAAGAGAAAAAGGATGCTGACAGCTGACACTGTGGCTCTTTTATGGGAAAAGGCAAGATAAGGGATCTTGGAGTTCTATAAGAAATGGCAGAAACTTTGGATCTACCACTGAGTTAAATATAAGAGGTTAGACTACTTTTGCCAGACTTTTTGACATTTTTTTTTATCTGGTGGGCATGACATAGAATATTTATGACCGTAATCTTCATTTCTTTTCTAGCTGGAATTTGCAGCATCATCTGGACAGAATACTGAGTAGATTGTTTACGGTTCAGTGACTATTTAAAGATAAAATTTGCTAATCAGTTCTTTAAGGGTAAATCAGAAGAAACATGAGACAAGGTTTAGAGTTTTGATCATAAATTCTTCATCTGTTTCACATTTGAAAACAGCATCTAAGGGAATATCAGAGAATCATATAAAAATAAGAGATTTCCAGCAGAGAGCAGTGCATGTATTTTTATCTTATGTATTATGTATATGGTTTCTCTATTTGTCTTTGTTAAATTTTGATCAGGTTAATATTATTGGAATCACTAAAACTGACACATCTAGCAGCAAAATGAGATAAGAGAAGTGTTTTTTCTTGAAGAAAGCTCAGAGCGATTTGCCCGGGATCTCATAGCTGTACTGTTGATTTTTCTCTCTTCAGTTTCACTTGCATTCCTTCATATTATTTATTTATATAACTCAAAAAAAAATAAAAGGTTAATTTGGGAGAAATCAGTACAAACTTTCAAATCAATACACTGAGATGAAAGACACATCAGCAAGCATTTCATGTAGTCTACTTTCATTTGGTGTGGCTGTCTGGAATGAAATGAATTATTTCCCAATAAATGCAACAGCTTCAAGGATAGAAACACATTGGGTCTGAGTGACTTACTGAAATGTATTGATGTGGAAAAATTAATGAAGCACCATACATATGAGGTGGGTAAAAGTAAGTTTTGTAGACTGCAGCTATACCTTTCCTGCAGGAGGAGGTGAGGAGCACACCCATTCTCAGTCTATCCAATGTCATGTTCGAAGTGAAATGTGAACACTGGAAGAGAAAAAGTCTTGCATGAAAAGGAGAAAATGACTGTGAGGACTATTTTATTGGACCTTCTAGGACTTCCCACTCTGTTAGCAAAAACAGTTTGAGAGCATTTAATCTGGGAGCTGTTCCAGTCTGTTAACAAATCCCTTACAAGGCTGTGAGAGATTTATTGTTGTATCCTGACATATGACGTATGGCTTCAATAACTGTACTGGACACACAGGGTGATGATCTCTCACCTTTCTGAGCAATGACACTGCTACACTAGTATTTCTCTTCAAGAAAAGCTCATAAGTAAAATTCCCAGTGGAGCAAGAAGTTACATTAATCACACATTTGCAAACAGAGTCACTGTGGTATCTCATCACAAACACGGTATTTCCTCTCTCTGTGTTCCTTTTGGCCTTGACACTTAGCACTGAAATTAGTCTGACTACCCAGTTTTTACTGCTCTTTATTCCATGCCTTATCAAGGAGCCACTTCTGAGCTCTGGACATACTATCTGGTCTCCCTATATGATGAGTAGAGCTGGGTTTATATGGTTTGATGATATTTTGTTTATGTGCAGTTAACAAGTAAAACTTGTGGATTTTGCCTGCTAGTCCCTAGTCCTGGTGTTTTGTGCCATTAACTAGCAGAGTCTGGAGTGGCTCACCGGGTCAGGCAGGCAGGAATTACTGGGTTGAGATCAAAACACTGAAGTCATCAACAGGAGAAATATGGCAGCTCCATACCCCTAGGAGCTGTGGCCACTTCCCTACTCACTGATGCCTGTCTAGCAGGTGAAAGCTCACGAAGCATCATACCAGAATGAGGCATCACAGTTTATTAAATCCTATTTCTAAAATGTGTGTTAACCAACAGCTCCAACTGCTTTATATTTACAGACTGTTTATATCCTACTTGAAGAGTGTGTTTTAAAGATGCCCAAGCAAACTGGCCAAGGAGAAGGGTGAGATCTAGGGAAAGAGAGCAGCAATAAAAACTCAGACATGCAGTGAAAACAACAGACAACCACATACAGTTGCTCATGTTTCAGTTTACAGATTTTAAGATGCTAAAGCATTTCAAACTATGTTAAGATTATTTATGTAGATAGCTAGAAATAGGGTAGATGCATAAGTTGTCCCAGTTTCACAAAGAAGTTCCTTAGGTTCCAGAAATAGTTTCTACATATATAAATATCTTGGTCTTGACACCAGAGAGCAACTGGACTGTATGACTGTATCAAAAGTAAGTTCTGCTAGACTCTTTTAAACTAAACATTTCCCTTTCTTTCTTGAACGATAAGCAAATATTTTTCCTTGTGTTTGAACTTTAAACTTGTCTTTTCAAAGGAAAGATATAGAGATGTCCTTTTTACTCTGGCCCTGTGATCAGGTAAAAACACAAGATAAATTTATATCTGTGGATAGCAGTTCAAATCTTCATGTTCCACATCTCCAAATGTCTTATTCTAAGGTGGTAGTACTGTAAAGTTAACATAAAAAAAATTTTAAAAAAGAAAGAAAAAAAAAAGTTCTCACTGTATGTTGAATGAGAGAAAGAGTATATTGGAAACAAATATATAGCAATATAAGAAAGAGTATATTGAAAGCAAAGGTGATGTATAAAAGCCTGGCCATCAAGTCTAACAAATGTTCACTGTGTTCATCTGAGGGCTGATGGGTTCCAGTTTGTAAGGTAAAATGGATTAGCAACCCTTAAAGTCAGCGCCAAAAATTAGGCCTGTCCTTGAAATTGATTTAGACATATTCCAAAGGAAGTTCAAAGAAGTACAGCAGTCAAAGAGTTATTGGGATTGAATCCAATAAGATAAAGGCAGGTATTAAGTTCATGTATATTCATGGTCTGACTTTTCAGCTGCTATGAGGGGGAAATGTCAGCTCCACCTACCACTCTACTTCTGTAGTAAATGCTGTTTGGTTTTCATTTGAAAGAAATGTTAAAAGCCCCGTATAGGGGGTAGCTCTACTCTATGAAATCCAAGTGGTGGGAAATGTTCAGACTATGGAAACTACCTAGGTGAACTTCCTTGTGAGTCTTCAACTCACTACTGTCTCATATTTTTTTTCAGATTGCTAATGTAGATCTGTGATTATGTAATTAAATTCCTGTTTGGGGATTTTTTCCCAGTTTTGTGAAAACATTTTTATATATGTCTATATTCCCCAGGCTCACCAACTTTCTTGAAACTTTTCTAAAAAAGTTGTCAAGTCTCATTCTACAGTGGGATCCTGCCCAGTCAGCAACCCATAGGCACTTATAAGGATGGATTTTGGCCAAGGAAGCGATTTGTCAACATCAGCAGTGCTGACTGATTCATTAATTGCATCAACATCATGATTAGAAATGAATGAAAATGTCCCAAAGTAAATATTTTTTGCTGATTCAGTGTTTAGTAGTGCCCTCATTTTTTTACCTGTGAAAAGTAATTCCAGGTATTACATTTTTCCAACACCGTCGTCTCTCTAGTGCTCCTGTGTTTTCCTTACTAATTTTTCTGCCTCATGGCCTAAGTGAATGGCAAATTGAGAGATTTGATTTTTTATTTTCTCAAACTTTTGAGAGCCTTCTAGGTGAACATAGTATCATTTATATTAGAAATAATAAAAGATATGGTTCTTTCTCAATTAATTTTGTGTGTGATTCACATCAGCTTAAATGTTGGCAGTCATGACATCTGCATCTGATCTGGTCACCTTTGACTCAGTAAATAGCTAAACCACCTGAGATACTTTAAATGTGTGGGGCAATTATAAAAAAAAAATTACTTTAAAGTACCAATTTCTTCTCACTCACTGCAAACAGAGGATAACCTGACTGCCTCAAATCTACTTTTGCACAGAAATATTTCATATTCTGTGCCCCAGATAAGAGAGTCTAGTGTTTAGGAACAGTATAGCCCTAAATTGACCATGTGTCTTACAACTCACAACCATTTCCATATTCTCTTGTTTAGTTAAGGGGATTAAGTAATTTAGCAAGTGAATTTAGAACAAGCATAGGATAGTAACATGAGCAGTTACCATTATGTTCCACATACATGCTCAGAAGCTGGTTAACTCCCTGCTTATTATACAGAAAAACAAACAAGTAAACAAACTAGTTTGCCTGTTAGTTTCTACCATTTTCTTTTCTCGAAAATTAATTTGTTAGGAATATCATGTCATTGGGGTTCGTTTAAATGATAAAGACAAATATTTATTACCTGCCTGACCCATCCTGCTCCTATTTACCCTCCAAGGTGCAAAATGAATGTTTAATTTTATTCTTGAGTACTTAATTATCACAGCAGGGAGCCTAGGTACTTGACTCAAGGCTGTGGATTTCAGTGTTGCAGGAACAGAGATGAGTATGCATTCCCCAACGGCAAACTGGGCTAATTGTATTTCCTTTCCCCAAAAACTGAGTAGGTAAACACTTTCTGAGGTTAAGGGAAACCCATGTACTGTTGTAGTGGTGACCACATAAGTACTTTAGGTAGAACAAAATTTTTATTTTCCTGTCAATAAAGGACTTTCATATCATATTACAAATGTCTCAGTGGACTAAGATAGTGACTCCAGCCAGTCATAAATCACCTTTTGAATAAAAGGGTTACCTTTGCATCAACTGTATGAGAAATAGGCACTATGGATTGCTGTTGATCATCCCTGTTCAAGACATGAATGGCACTAATGAAGTCTGGAAGAAGTTACCTGTGGCTCTAGCTAAATTATCTCTGCTAGAATGTAGTTTTGTGAAAGAAATTATGCAGTAAAAAGAAGTATGTTGGGTTTTATCCACCTCTAACATGCCTATGGGAAAAGTGAATGCAATTTGGGAAAGGAGTTTTCTGTGTATTAAGAAAAGGTCATTTTTTGTTTGTGTGTTTACCCTGTAGTAAATCACGGGTTACGGTAGGACCATGTCAATAATAATAATAATAATAATAATAATAATAATAATAATAATAATGAATAATAATAATAATAATATAAAAAATCGTGTTAGATTGTAATATTTTTGTTTGTTGGCTTAGTTTAATTTAGTTTAATTTTTGTGCCTTTTTTGTTTGTTTGTTTTGGGGTGGGGAGGAATTTAGGTTTATTTTCTTTTTTTTCTGGATTGAACTGGCACAGCATGAGTTCCTGTAGCGAGAATACCATCATACACAGTCACAGAGTTCACACACTGCAGAAAAGGAGAGATGGGAATTCAAAGACTTTTTTGAATGCTCCTAAAAATTACTGTATTGAAAGTCACAAAGTCTGTTAGGAGTAAGAGCAAGGACTCCCAAGTGGCCCCTAAAAGCTTTTTAATCTTTAGGCTATGGGATGCTCATCTGCTTTCCTCTCTGGTTGAATGAAGCATTTCTGGTCACCCAATTGTCTCACCCTGAAAAAAAAGAATCTTCATCTTGTGGCCGCGGGTAAACATGCAGCTGAAGCGTTTTAGTACTTTAGTGTCAGCATAGACTGGAGCACTTAGTTTCAAGTTGCTAATCAAATAATTTAAGAGCTAGGCTAACATGCAAAGAGACACAGCATATAATCAATGTATATTTTTATAAAGAAAACAGTAAGAAAGTTCTTCACAGTCAAAGGGCAGACTTAGTTTGCTATGTGTGAAAAGGTCACCAGATTCATCGATCACCCCTATTAACACTGGACTGGCTGAGTGCTGACTCAAGCCACCACATGCTATGTTTTGATGAGATAATGAATGTGGTTTAGAGTGCCTACTACTGGATCAAAATACTTTGGCCACATGACCATTTTGTCAAGCTGGTTTACAAGCCTTTGAAGGAAGAACTTTTTTCTTTGCTGGCCTTATGCTGGATAAAATATCACCTGTCAGTACCACTCTATTTTTATGCTGCTTCAGGTGTCATCTACCGACTTACAGCAAACATAAACCTTGGTTAAAAGCATGAAGTCAGCATAAAATTCCCATCATCTGCTCTGATTACTTGAACAAAAATACATTCCTGTGCTCCAAGATGATCTGCAGTGCTTTGTGATCCAGCAATAGATGTAGTATGAAATTATTATGAAATGCCATAACACAGATGACTACCAGAGTACACCTTCATAGATCTGCCTCTTTTAAATCATATTCTCAGGTGTGGGTTCAGGAACATATTTTGTCTAGCAGATCAGAAAGTAAAAATACCATGCATCCTGACAACATAGTTCACTGTCATGTCAGATGAGGCAGGGTTTATGGGGCTGTATTATAAATGGGATCACTGAAGTGACCTGAGTGAGGCTTTAAAAAAAAGTCTTTACTATTGCTGTTGTTGTAAAGCTCTTTTTTTTTTATTTTTTAATCCAGTGAACCCATTTAGAATGTTCTCTGCACACAGCTGCATAAGAACAGACTGAGAAAACTGCATACCACTGCGTAGGCTAAAAATAAATAACTGGGAGAGAGTAGGGAACAGAAAGTTCTAACAGGTTTTACCACCAGAGGAAAGCATCAATGAACACCACCCTTAGGATCTTAATTCAAGTTTATAGATTTCACTTTCTAGGCTGGATGTCTAACTTTCAGAGTTTCCAGCACTTAACATGATGTATGTTCAAGCCCCTCAACTTTTTTATTGTCTCAATGCCTTTTTCCCTTTATCTGTAGCAAAAATTTTAATTGTTGACCTGCCTACGGTGAGCTGCCTATGGTACCTATGGAGAGTGGAATATTAGAAGGAAATAGCTTAGATACCCATTTATGATAACAAAGGTTTCAAAAGTGTAAGAACATGCTATATATTTTCACAGGAAAGTTTACTAAAGAAAGTAGATTTCTTCCTTTATTTATTTGCTCTGTATATCAATCCCTTTTAAAGACAATCTTAAGACGGTTGGACCTGCTAAGGCATTCCTCTACTACCATTATGCATGTACTAAAGCTGAAAAAAAATATACTAATACATGATATCTCAGGCCCAAATATAATCTTTTTTTAAGAGATTTCTTTGGTAAATTGATTAGGTACTCAGTGTACTCCAACCCTGCAAGAGTGATTGAGCGACTGCTTACACTTCAGATACTGACACACTTTAATATACTGCATATTTTTTATTCACAAATAAATTCAGAACCTTAGGCAATATAGCTAATATTCTATTATTGATATTTAGTATGATAAATCATGTGCTCATAGTTAGTATTAAGGTATGAGACAGAGGCAATTTCTCAAAATCTACATCATCCATTTTTTCACAGTATACCTATTGGATGGATACCTGACACATTGACAGCTGAAGAGGTGCGAGATTCAGGGCCACTAAACAATGGCATTTTGCTTGTATTTTCTATATGGCAAAAAATGTTTGTCAGTAAGTATTGAGATTACCTCTTCACCACACCAGTCTAACCGATTTTATTAAAATTACAGTATTTTCATTAGAGAAAAAAGGATGCTGGGTTTGAATACCTTCAGACACAAGAGGGGCTTGGGCTCTTGTACAATGCATCCAAAAGAGGCACTCTGACCATTGGGAAAACAGGGTACTGGGGCCAATGCCATACTAAAAGGATGGGCGTAAATAGCTTTTGAAAAATTATGAACTCCACTTAGGTGATTATAGACCTTTGTCAAGGACAAGATCATTCTTGTCACTTGAATAGACGGAGGCATCTAAATGCTGAAAGTGGATTTTAAGCTTTTTTCTGGCAACCTCTAAAAAGCTTTCTCCTCCTAATGCCAGGTGGGTTACAGTGCATCATGCTCTCCTACTTCTGATGCACTTGTTTCACAAATTTCAATCTACATCTGAAATTTAATGAAAGGGGAGACTTTAAGGTAATTATAATAGGCCCCAGATGGTAACTTAGAAGAAATGGTAATCTCTCCTGACATCCACAGGTTTGTAAATTAACTCTAGAAGGTTTTCCCCTTGCTCAGTGTTTTTAAGGTCATAGTTTCTGCAATTTCAAGCATATTAAAAATATATCTGTTCTAATTGTTTTGGTTTTTTTATAAGTTATAGTTTGGGTTTGAATAAATGCATATTTGAAAAGAAGAATTCTATTATTCAGCTGTATGGCAAATTCATATCTACAGTATGAGGGTTTGGTTAGACAAGTTTTTTTAAGCTATTGTTTTACTGAGTTATATGTTTAATGAAGCATTTGTAAAAAAGGCTTAGAGGCTCAGGATATTTTCTCCACAATTTAAAGAAAAACAGTCTCATCTAAAAAGAAAATTGATAAATTATTTTTTAATTTTTTTAAAACTCCCTCTAATATCATGTCTACCTGCACCTGCAGGTAGAACAGAACCAGAGACAGCAAGCTGTGATTATTCCTTCCATTTCATGTTCTCTATTTTTTTTCATTATCTTCCACAGTCATGCCATTTCCTGTATTTGACCTCTACTCCTATTAGAAGAGAAAAATGAACAAAAAAGCATTCATTTACCAAAGCTCTATTAATCAGCATTGTTTTCATTTGCTCAGAAGCTGTATCTCCATTGCCACCCCTCAAAACTCTTTGTGCCTTTCAGATTGTCAGCTGTGCTGGGTGAGCTCTTTATCTGTGTTTGTACAGCACGCAGCACTATCCCCATGGAGGCCTTTGGGTGCTACCATCCTACAGTAATCTCATGTTCATTAGGAAGAACAAAGACAAGTTTATCTTGGAACAATTAAAGGAATGCATGATGCAGGTTGGGTTTGGGCCTCTGAGTCATCCTTTCTGTTAAAGATTGTTAGTTTTTACTTTAGAGATTTTGAATAGTTTTTGAGCTGTTGGGTGCTGAAGGGTCTTACATTAGTAATCTAAATACCTCTGCTTTTCAACACACATTTGTTGTGGTTTTTAAACAGCAGATATCTATCTAAAAAAAGAAAATCAATATTTCATCATCTCTTTTTTTTTTTTACTGGGACTTCCTATACTAGCTTGCTATACTTAGCTGACAATGATCTGAAATGCAATGCTCAGGCTCAGATAGTTTGGGGGTAAAGAGAGCTGACTTGGCCTCATCTACATCAAGGTGTGATATGGTCAGGGAATAAATTCTAAAGAAATATAGAAGCCTCGAGAGAAAATCATATTAAAACAGTGTCAAACTTAAAATTTGTTCAGTAGGTGGCCTACTAATTACTCCAGGCAGGAGGAAAATGTGTTTAGGCAAGAGGCCAGGAAGAAGCACTACCATTTTCACACTGAAAACACGCAGAAAACTATCTAGTTCTGGTTTCTCTTTACCCAAGATATTTATGCATATCATATGGGATATTTGTACTCAAAAAAAAAAA
>VYXF01012352.1:350865-401791 GCA_013397295.1 Polioptila caerulea | reverse complement strand
AAAAAAAAAAAGCAACAACAAAACCAGCAAGCAGAGCACTTGCTCAGCACAAGTTTCTCACCTTCTGGGATACTGCTCTTGCTAGAATAGTGAGCTCATACACAGAGCAGTACTCTCCACACCTGAATAATGATCATTTCAGTAGCCATGTTCAGTATAGGTTTTGATCTTCTGAACCTGAACTGAGTTGAACATCTTGCAGTTTGGCTAGATGTTGATAAGCACTTTTGTGTTTTCTGTTGATTTCTTCCAAGTGGTTCTTCTCAGTATAGGGAAATGCACCTTTCATATCAGTACTGCTTTGACTAAGTCCTACAAGATGCTACACATTCATGTTGAATATCACATTGGTTCAAGAGGATAACACATGAAGGCTTGTGTCAACTCCATGAAATCATATCTATTGCTGTAATATTTCTGCCCTTATGTTCTTCATAGAGAGAACAATCAATTGAGTGTCCTGAAATGGTGCATGAGGCAGACACCTTCACCAAATTAAAAACTAAAGGAGGCAGCATGAATTGGGCCCTTAATTATATATTTTTTTTTTCTAAATGCTCAGTAATGGAAAATCTTCTGTTTCTGCTGTTAATTATTTTCACTGTTAAACCCTGTATTTTGTCATGTATTTGAATTTGTCTGGCTTCAATTTCCAGCCCTTGGTTCATGTTATATTTTTATCTGTTTCATTAAAAGCTTTAGTGTTTTCTACTCATGAAAATCGTTATGACCTGAGAGAAACTGTTTTCTTGTCTCACAAAAGCTTTTGTCATTTTGAAAAATTCAGGAGAATAATTTAATTGAAGTGTCTGAAATGTAAACTAAACCCAAATGCAATCGTACTTCACAATACAAGAAACAATATTGAAATATTGTGCGTAATTTTTTGACTGATAGAATTTTAAAATATTTTTATTAATGTAATCACAATACTTCTAAATCTTCTGTTCATAAACAAAAATGTTCAACCTCTTTTCATTCAACCTTAATTTTTTTCTACTCCACTCCCGGAAATGTATCTGTAATGCTTTCCACTCATTGACTTGCTTAGTGACAGCATAAGTTTTTCAAATTCTTACTATTAATTTTTAAAGGTTCTTTAAAAGTGCTGGACAAAAAGACTCACTTTCTAAACACTTTTTCCTCATCAACACATAAAAGAGGTAATCCTGGCCCTCTACTCAGCCCAAGTGAGGTAGCATGGGGAACACTGTGTCCAGTTCTGAACACCTCTCTTATGAGGAATGATTGAGGGGGCTGGGTCTGTTCAGCCTTGAAAAGAGATGAATGAGAGTGGATCTCATCACTGTCTATCAATATCTGATGGGAGGGTGTCAAGAGGATGTTTCCAGGCTCTTCCCAGTGGTGCCAAACAATAGGACAAGAGGCAATGGGCAGAAACTGATGCACAGGAAATTCCACCTGAATACAAGGAAGAAGTTTACTGTGTGGGTGACTAAGAAATGGCACAGATTGCCAAGAGAGGTTTTTGAGTCTCCGTCACTGGAGCTATTCAAGAATTGTCTGAACACAATTCTGTGCCATGTGTTCTAGGATTCCTATGCTTGAGCAGGGAGTTTGGACCCACTGTGGGCCCTTCCAAACTTACTACTTTGTGATTCTGTGATACTGTGCTTATGTGATTTTCCTCATAGCAGTAGTTTTAGAGGTCATGCTGAGTGTTGTCTTTTAGTTTGTCTTCTGTTCCTTTTCTTTTCCTTATTAGATTCCAAACCCTTTTTACAAGCTCTCCTTTTCACCAAACAATCCTTCCATTTTGTAATAGGATTATACAGTAAAAAAATACTCTTTTCATGAATTTTTCCCAAGAAAGTCATATGTGACCTATAGTCAGCATCTCCTTATCCCTTGTTAATTCTTTCATAGCCTTTCAGCTCTGCTATCCTTGTTATATATCTTCATTTATTTTCTAAGTGGTCATACACTTTTCTATCTCCCTTTTTTTTTTTTCATATAATACATTATTTTTCTTTTGCTCTGCTCCTGTGGACCAGCTGACTAAAGGCCTCTCTAATACTCCTCAGTGATTTTCCTAGACAGACCTTACCATTATTTGTCTTTCTCATGAGATACAGTCTCAGATATCTCCCTTCAGCCAAATACTGATTCATATCAGCATATCAGAATTACAAAATTTTCACTGAATTTAGCTGGTTTGCCATTCTCAATAAAATTTTATTAATGTATGTTGGAGAAAACATGAAGAAGAGGCTTTAGCAGAAGAACAAAAATCTGTTCTACTTCTCATCTTTATGAAAATACTTTGTGCAATATGTTCAATAATCTTAATCCTTTTCACATGAGAAGATGATTCCATTATCTGAAATATTCTGACATCACAACTTGAAGTGTTATCAAGAGATTTCTTGAAAGAAGAAGGAAGACATAGAAAGGATGGTGAAGCCACCTATTTAGATGGGTTTTTTTGTGATTCTGCTCCTGTATTCAATTTACATCCTGTTACCAAGTTTAACTGTAAATAACAATTTTGTGGATCCACAATCTCACGTAAGAAGCAATTAGATATATTTTTTAAAGCAAAAAGCAACATAATTTACAACTTTAAGAATAAAGTTTGGGGAAGATCATGAAGATGACAGAAGCAGCTGAGGGATGGTAAGAAAACAGACACAGGTTTTCGTATTTCCCTTGGGTTTCTCCTTTCTGTCATGTCTCTACTACATAGATATGTACAGTTTCCCTTAACTAATGCAACCATACTGGAATATTTACATTATTTACATCTTGTAGTACTATCTAGGAGTTTCCATGTAAAGGTTCATCCCAAATAATTTTTTTTAAGTTCAGAGGACTTCAGAATCACATCAGATTATTTATCTGGTTTCAAAACGTGTATTTTAATGCAATACATGTTTTAAAAAGTTAAACTTCTGCTCACAACAAAACATAATTCTCTTTTATAGTACATGACTATAGAGGCATTTAACTGTACAATGTAAGACTTCCAAGAAAAATGGGTGAGAAAATGATCTTTTCATCAGTGTTTTGCTGCTAAGAGGCTATTAAAAAAATCTCAAAAAGAGATTTTATGAGGAGTTAGTTGCAAGAAAACTCCCATCATAAAATGTAGGAGCACAAGTCATAGCAAAACAAAAATGGTATCAACAAGAAAAAAAATGACAATATATTGAATACAGGAGTAAGAGGAACTAATCAGAAGCATATCTACATGACAATGTAAGTGACAACAGCAAAGCTGCCAGCCTACATGCTTAAGAATTCTTCCAGAGAACCAGAAGCATTTGCTGAGGTAAAAATATCTGTTCAGTCTGACATCTCTGCTCCAAAAATGAGGAGGTTGATCACTATAATGAGCTAAGAATAGTGTATGGCCTATCCCAAAGAAATGTATATATTTTTTCCTTTTGCTTCCAATTGAAAGAAAGGACTTGTGGGAAAATACTGAAAAAAATTACACTCCCACCCTTCCACTTCCCATCTTGATAATACATTGAACTGAACTACCTCAGAATTGTTTTTTTTATTGTAGTAGTCACTTACCAAGAACATAGGTATGTTTTGGGCAAGAAAGCATCATATACAAAATAAGTGTTTTATGCTGAGTGATTTTCTTTGTTTCACTCTAAATCACGTTCAGCCTTACTTTCCACAGTAAAATTTATTATTCCATTTTTTATGTCTTAATGATACCAAAGCATGAAACACACAGACTAGTAAAAACACTGTCTCAGAAAAAAGCTTTTGAAGTGATTATGCTCACATGTCAGTTCAAAAACTACTTTCTCATGCTCTTAGTATAATGGCCCTCCTTCAACAAAAAGTCAATATGGTATTCCCTTATTGTCTGAAAAATTGACAAGTCAGTGTAATTATTTCTTGTACATCTAGTTGTATAATGACAATTTAAAGTGAAAACGTACTTTTCCCATTGAGATTTAGAATGAGTCAGTGATATTTAAATAATCAAATGTCAATGGAATTATTTCAGTCCCATTCTGATTTATTATAGCCATTAAATCAGAAGTTAAAGCATAATAAAGGTATCTGCTTGGTATGCCCAGGAGCTATTTTTCTACAGTAAGTAACAGTCTTAATTCTTTTCTCCTGTAAAAATCAGAGGTTCAGAAGAAATTATTGAAATTAAAAAATATTTTGAAACAATTACAAAAGGGTTTTTAGTTTCCTTTGCCTATGGAATTATTATACTTATTAACACCTACTTTTGAAGGCAGTTGACACTGTGAGAAATCAGGGGAAATAAGCTGGGTCATAAACTAAAGAAAAACTGGCATCATTATAGGAATAGACCTTCTATGGCAGCACTAATGAGAATCACTCTAATTATTACTGTAACCAGGCACTGGAAAACAAATTCTCTCTGGTAGTTCATGTTTTAGAATATTTCGATGCATTAATGTCCAACATAATTCAAGATCCTTAGTGTTTTAGTGGGTTGATTAGGATTTTCAATACCCTTAGATTGATTCTCTCTGAAATGACTAAATCAGTTAGTGGAGGGTTGGTAATCTGAAAAGAAAATAAGACAATGAAAAAAACCAATACTTGAACTTTTTTCTTACCGGACAATGGTGTAAAGCATTTTAGCTTTGGGACTCAATAATACATACTGCTAGATATTTTCAAAGTTGTGTAAAAACTATTTCATCATATCAAATGGACACTTCAAGAAACATAAGAAGTCTTAAACCATCACTCTGTTTCTATTCTTCATTCTACATGATAACAATTTCCCATGCTGTGCTATTTAAAATAAGAATGCTATCATGGAAACCATAGAAATTTAAAGAAGTTTCCACTGCTGCAAACATTTTGCATGTAAGGCAGCAAGCCTCAATAAGTCCATTCATTAGATGTTGTGGCAGGAAAGTTACATTAAAGAAGTGGTGGCAAAACAGGCACAGCAGAAACACAGAATTAGTTGCTGTATAGTGCATCCAGAACCATATATAAAATAAGTAGGACCATGAGTAGCAGAAGCAGCAAAGTCCAGTTTCCTGTATATTTGTGTTTTTACTTGGAGGATTCTCTGACTGACGCGCTGCAGTTCCCCCTGGCTAGCTCTTTGGGTGGTCTCGCCATCCGGTCGCTGCAGCGCGACACGAGTGGGCTGCCCCAGGAAAGGCTTCGCAGGCTCAGCCCCAGGGGCAGATAAGGCACACCCAACGTTGGGGTCACGCCGCGCCTTCACGGGTAAGAGCAGGTGTCTAGAGTGCACGGCAAGGTAGAAGGAGGGAGGCACCCGGAGATAGATCCACAAAGACAACGGACGTAGAACAAAGCTTTAATGAAGGGCACTCCGGGGAACCAACCAAAGACTCACCTCTTTGGCTGGGGATCTAATACAGTTACAAAGGGGAGGAGATACAATACAACAACCCATGGCTGAGGGAACTTAGATGGGGTGAGAGGGAGTAACAAAGTTGGATTGGGCAACTCAGGTGGGGTGATATAACGTAACGAAGCAGGATTGGACTCAGGAAAGGATTGACACAGAAGGGTCTGGAACAAGGGAGGGGAATGACCATATATGGGGGGATAGGGCTTAGGAGATTGAAATATACTGGAATAGGACTAGGGGAATTCCAGGGTTGAACCAACTGGGGAAAATGGGGGAAAACTGGAACAAACCATGAAAAGGGAGCAAAAAACTGACCAATTATAAAATATACAAAATACAATAAACAAACAAGAAACATGCACCACAACATCTGATGTCAAATAAGACTTGAAAGGACACAAAAGTATTTTCTTCAGAATTGAAATAACACGATCTTTCTCTTTCAACCAACTATTTTTTCCTAATTTTTCAAGAATTTGTTATCTATCTAGACTATTAAAACAACCTAAGCAGGTTAAAATCTTAATAGGGTGATGCCTGAAAGACAGATACACACATAAAGCAAATTTTAATTCTGTGTAAGTGTTTACAGATGGAGAAGTTTCTAAGATATTGTAGTAGTCAGAAGAGACGTGGTCAATAGACTCAGGAGAGTCCAGACAGTATTTCAGCTGGCCCTCAACTACATGGGGATTTTTTTGCCATGTATGGGTGACAGGAACATGTTGCCTGGCCATTGCTAGAGCCTTAGAAGGGCACGAGTCTCTCACAGGTCTTGTGTCACATCTGACTGTCCTATGTGATACCCCAGGCAGTCTAGGACAGCTCAAATGGCATTGGACATCACTGCATGAGCAATTGAGTCAAGCACCTACAGGCTACTCAGGAGAATAAATCTCCAGGCTTGTTGACTTGCTGATTGTGCTGACTAGGGCTTCTGTGCTGTCTTCAGCTGCTCACCCTTGGGGGCATAATGACATTTAAGATGGCACTGAATATGGTGCTGACTCTCTAGCAGTGGCCCTGGGATGGCACAGGTCTTCTGCTGTATCACATGAGCCCAAGCGTCTGTCTTTGACTAAAAAAGGGCATTTATGATGACACTGAACACCTACATGTAGGCATCTCCCCTGAGACTCACGGACAGTAAGAGAAGCCTAGATAACCATGACACATACAGGTACTTCTATCTCTACACTTTGTCTGCATAAATCTAAAATCTGAGTTCTCATCAGAAATGCATTTACATGTCGATTGTGTAGTGAGGTGAGAGTCATTTACTTCAGATGTTGACCAGGCTTCATCAATATGGAATTCCCTTGCTCTATACTTATAACAATAATATTACAAGAAATTTTGCTGCAGAAAAATAAACAAACACATAAACAAACCCCAGAAAAAGATCAAAGTTATTTCCAGTTACTATTTCACTTATATCTTCTCATTGTTTATTACATGCAGAAATTGGACATTGTCTACTAGACATATTTTTTCAGGCAAATAGGTTCTGTAAAATACATGCATAAAAAAAAGCTAAATAATGATAAAAATAATCAAAACAACAAGTTACTTTAACTTTTCCTTTACATACTTCTGGAAGTCTGACCACTTCACAGAAAAATTTTTAGTATGAAGATTCACATGAGTTTCATGAATGACTATGATAAATCTTTTTTTTAAAAAAAAAAGTCATCCTAGGTCTAAATGCATAAAATATCTGAATTTAAAATACCACAATTTCTTGATTGTGCTGGCCAGAATATTACCATTATCTGCTGTGAAACAAGGATATGGTATTTGTTGCCAAATATCACACTTTCTGACTGTAAGTCTTACAGAGAAATACAAGTAGAGTTTAAGTAGTAAGACGTGACAAGAACCAACAAAAGACCAAGAACCTTAATTACTGCAGGAATCTGAATGCTACTGCATTATATAAAGATGACAGTTCACAAGATTTTTTTCTGGGCAGAATAGGAACATGTGAAGAAATAAAAATGTAGAAGACTGACACATACCAAAGTGCAGAAATTAGTAAGTAGAGCAACACAAGCCAGTAAATGCAAGAAAATCAATACAAACTCAGAGTATCACATTTATTGGATCTCTGCCACATCATAATGATTCATCATCCTTTCCACCAAAGCTCAAACTTTTTCTAGTTGTCACAAGTTTGATGGGAGAAAGTTAATCGAGCAACATGAATAAATCACCATGTCATTTTTAGTACAATTCTGATTCTCAGGCTTAAAGATATAGAAGTCCAAAGGCATCTATTGCTGATGACATACACACCATTCAAGCATATTCAAGAAGCCCTGCATTGATTTAAAAGGTAGCACTGAGAATTATTCTTCTTGACCAAGTGATCTGGATATTGATAGTGACACTAATGAAACAAAACACCAGAACAATGCCATTTAGTTCAATGAAACAGAAAAGGGGGAAAAAAGCTAACCAAAAGTGATCCCTTTATATGTTTTCAGCATATTTTGTATTCCCTATCACACTTCTTTGCATTCACATAATAATCTAAACTATGACAGCTTAAGATGTTATTTTTTGTTTTCTGCTTATCACCAGCATATAGGTGCTGCTCAGTAACTTTGTCACTGTACTCTTAATATAAGAATAAAACCAGAAATAGAACAGACAATTTCTGCATTGTCTAACTCTTATTTAAGTATATAATTACTTGTGCAAGCCTATGGAATAAAAGAGAAATACTACGGAGATTGAAAATCACTGCATTTATTCTTATAATATCTTGTGTTATACTGAGAATTTAATAAATGTCTTAGTACTGCTTCTCCTTTTCTGTAAACACAGTACTCAAAAAATCTATGTGTGAACAAATGTGAGAAGATATGCTGGTATAACTATGATAGAGCAAATTATATTGGTGACATATATTTAGGAAACACAGTATATAATGGGGGATAAATCAAACAGAGGGAACAAAGAACTTTGAATAGAAACACTAAGACTTAAGGAGGAGGAATTTCAGGTACTACATGACATTTGGTGACAATTAACCCTATCTTCACTTTGAGCAGTTAAAAAAGGTGTTTGAGATGGAAAAAAGTAATGTTCTGTTCCTTCACGGTCCTTTATGTATCTCAAAATTACTCTGTTCAATGCAAACAAGGAGGCAGGTTTCATCCAGAACTTTGAATCCAATTAAATTAATTTAATGTTGAAATATTAAAACTGAAATTTTAGAATTTTGACTGAGAGAAACTTCTGCTCATAGTTTTCCTGAAAAAGGTAACACTGGATTTGAAAATACGCATTGGAGTCTATCTAAATTCAATATGTATCTGAAATAAATGCTATGTGAATACCAGTTAATGAAGACATCTGCAGATCTTTTTTTAAATTTTTTTTTCACTTTTCCTTATTGCAGTATTCTTTAAATCCTCATGGAAAATGAAAATGCCATTCCCAAGAACTCTAAGGTTATTTCCTACTGTAATGAATAGTAACACCAGAATCTGACAAATTCTTCTCTGAAGGAACTTTCTGGAAAAATATACAAATTATTTCTGATAACATGATCTGGCTGTTTTTTATTGCTTACTCTCCCATCCTGAATATTTTTTATAATACATGAAATGTGGATTTTTGGAGTTTTGTTTATTTTAATTTTTAAGAAGAAAACACTTTTTTCTTGTCTATTGTCAAAATGGATGTTTTGACATTTTCACTATCTGTATGAAAGCCTGTATGGAGCTATTTGTTTTTCATCTGTTGTAGAGAAAAAAAAGACTATTGAACCTTTAGAATCCTTCAAACAGATGCATGACATAGGCTATGCAGAGTCTGGAACTCCAGAAACACTTTATTTCTATGCAGAGTAATTTTTACTGAGGGCTCAGAATGTCTGAGTTTCTGTCAGTTTATGTTCATTTCCTGAACTTTTGGTTTAGGGCTAGTTCTAAACATCTATGATGTCAGCTGAATTTCAGCCACTGTTGAAAAAAATATATGCTTTACCAGAACGCACATTAAATGCTTAAGTTAATGAGTCTACTTAGAATGAGTTCTGAGAATCCTACCCACAGAAGAATGATGTATTTAGAGAAACTATAATCAATGAAGATAATTCTTTTAATCACTCAGCTTGACTGTAAGTCACTGACATAGACAATTGATTATACACAACTGATTATACATCAGCTGTAAATAATTAATATTTATGTGAGCAATACCATTTCTATGGCTGTATGTATTGTGTGCAGCTCTGGGCACTCTAAGAAGGATATAGAGCTATTAAAAAGCATCCAAGAAAGGCCATGAAGTTGGTGAAGGGCCTAGAGGGGAGGCCATACAAGGACCAGCTGAGGGCACTGGGTCTGTTCAGCCTGGAGGAGACTGAGGGGAGACCTCACTGCAGTTACACCTTCCTCATGAGGAGAAGAGGAGGGGCAGACACTGAGCTCTGTGGTGACAGTGACAGGACCCAAGGGAACAGCATGAATGTCACAAGGTTTAGGATGATTATCAGGAACCCCCAGAGGGTGGCTGGGCACTGGAACAGGCTCCCCAGGGAAGTGGTTACAGCACCAAGTCTGACAGAGTTCAAGAAGCATTTGGAAAACACCCTCAGGCACGTGATGTGACTCTGGGGGGGTCCTCTGCAGGGCTTGAGTTGGACTGGATCACTCTTGTGGGTTTCGTCCAACTCAGGATGTTCTATTTTATTATTTTTAAAATTAATTTAAAATTTTATTCTGAAGGCATGGACAAAGCACAAGGCAATAAAATACCCATCAGCAGCTCCAGTCTGTTAATCTGCATTTCATTGTCCAGGCAGAGCACATATTGAGAGGCAAAGAAAACAAAAATTTATAAATAGTTCTATTTCAGCAAAACCAGTATGAAGCCTACAGTAATGTCATGAATGGACTGCCTGCCTTTGACATTCCAATGTTAAATCATTCTATAGGATTTATGAACCAAAATAAACTTTCTGACCCTTCTATTCTTATTTTCAAAAGAGTCATGACATAGAAATAGGAATTTCATCAACAACTTTGTAACTTTGTCTGGTTTTCTGATATTTTGTTCAAAAAGCACTATATAACTTCTTACATAAAGATTTTTAAATGGTGGTTTAGAATTTTGTATTTTTGAATTGGAAAGCAGTCAATGCTCATTTTGGATGGACTGAACCACAAACTGTTGCTTTAAATACCATCCTCTTCTAAGTCCACTTCACTGTAAAAGGAATTAAATTGGCCTTTGGTAACGCTGATCAGATGGTTTCCATGACCTTTCAACATATCAATTAGGATGAAAAAAGAAATATTCAAGATTGTAACGAGAAATGGCATATTTCAACCTTTAATAACTGAGTAGGGACCAATGTAAAAAGTTTGATGATAATTAAAGCCAAAGTTTTGTTCATTTGCCTGAGTCAATGGATTTTTAAGTCAATGTTAAAAATTCTTTGCAAAACATATTTCCCATTAGACCAAGAGAATTCATATTAAACATAATCATATTTATATCTTTGAATAACATTACAGAATTAGACTTTGTAGTCAGAAATTTGTGCTTGTCATCTTCAGTTCTGGGAAATACCTGCTCCTTTCTTAATTAAAAACATCAAAGAAACAAGTACTTGCATTTCCCAGGCCAATAAACAAACAATTTTTATTTATTTAAATTGTTTAATTTATTGTTATGTATCTGAAATGAGGCAAAATAGATATTCTATAATCAATGCACATGAAAACAAATAAATACATGGCATAATATTAAAATGTAAATACTCATCTTTCTAGTTTTAAATAGATTATCAGTTGCTCTTCTCAAACAAAAATTATTCAATGAGTTGACAGTTTTATGTTAAGAGAAAGTGAATTCATGTGAAAGGGACTCAAGTGCAGCTGAAATTAATGTTTTGCTTTACTTCATGAGTATTCAGAAACATTGATTGACAATGTTTAGTGAATTCTACTAATTAAAAAAATGCATATGGAGGATCCTTGGGGACCCTCATAATGCAGACCAACAGATGAGTTACTTCAAGATGAGCCACAGGAACTTGAAGCTTGAAAATCATAGAAACCCTGAATCATGAAATGGCCTGCATTGGAAAGGACACTAAAGATCATTTACATCCAACACCCCTGCAGGGCTACCTTTCACTGGACCAGTTGTGAGAGATTGAAATGCTATGGTTAATGGTTTAAACATTGTTATTGAAGGATATTTTCCTGTTATTGCAAAACTGTATAAAGAAGCAGCAACCACTAAAGCCCACCTGTCCCTGAATACGCCTCTTTTAGCCTGTGAGTTTAGTTGCCTAAGGGAACTTCAGATAAGATAAAGGTGACACTGTTGCCCAATTTTCTCAGGTCTAGGAAGACGTAAACAAGGGTGAGGGTAAAGGCTGTATCCACAAAGAAAGTAAAACCTAGCAACTATCCTGAAAATTAGCTATGGCTGGGATTAACATGGGGAGGAGGAGAGTTTTGGGTGTGTGGGGTAACCTCTGGTCAGAGGGAGTGAACAGCCATCCTCCTTTACACAAACTGGCTCAGTTGAAAAACTCCCACCCTGGGAAGGCCACATACACATATTCACCTGAGAGGCAGATGAGAAGTGTCATAAACCATAAACATCAAAGACCCCCAAAGCCCGCCCCGAGTGATTCCTGAGGCCTTGCACCAGCCTTGCACGTGACACAAGTGACAAAATTATGCAAAGGATCCAGGGTCTGCTGCAAGGGACAGTGTCAAACTTCTCCCCTTCAAGGGAGGTACCTGGGCACTCCCACCCGGCCCAAATGTGTGTTAATCCATTGAATCCATTGAATGCTTTGAAGGACCTTCACCACAAAAAAGTTCAGAAGAGGATCAAAAGGATCCATGGAGTGGTGATATTTTCCTTTTAATATGTTTTTCCGTTACTTTCTTTCTCTCTTCCCACTCCCTTTTCCTATTTCTTTCATTTTCTCTCTCTTTCTCTCTCTACCTCACAATTACTGTTATATAAAATCCACACCATTGACTTTGGCCTATGGTCTCATTTGCACCTAAATTCAGGCAGAAGCATCTCTCTAGTAATTTTAATAACCAGGTCTGAACACCAGGTTGCTCAAAGCCCAAGCCAGCCTGGCCTTCCACACTTCCAGGGATGGGTTATCCACAACTTTTCTGGGCAACCTGTTCCATTGATTCACCACCCTTACAATTAAAATTCCTCCTTAATATCTAATCCAAACTTATCCTCCTTCAGTTTGAAGCCATTGTCTCTTTTCCTGACATTACATGCTCTTGTAAAGAGTCTCCATATTTCCTGTAGGTTCCATTCAGGAGCTGGAAGGCCACAATGAGGTCACCTGAAAGCCTTCTCTTCTCCAGGCTGAATCCCAATCCCAATTCTCCTGGGCTTTCCTCATAGCAGAGGTCCTCCATCCCCCTAATCAACTTGATTCACTCCAACAGGTCCTTCCTATGCTGGGGATCCCAGAGTTGGACACAGTGCTTCAGCTGGGCTCTCACAAGACCAGAGTAGGGGAGCAGAATCACCTCCCTACCCTGCTTGCTCTTTGAAGCAGCCCAGGATACAACTGGCTTCTGGGCTGCAAGTGCACCCCACTGGATCATGTCCAGTCTCTCATCCACCAGCTCCAAGTCCTTTTTGACAGGACTATTCTTTATTTATTCATCTCCCATTTGTACTGATACCGGAACATCTTAACCTAAAAATCTATGAAGATTGTAACGTTATACAGTAGGATATGAGGGAAGCATATTATGAGTGTGAATGTCAGTATTGAAGTCAATTGAGAATCAGAAACCTCAGAAATCATGCAAACCTAAGTACAAAACATTAAAAGAACAAAAGGATTAAAACAAGTTAATCTGTCACACAGATCATGCTCTTCCCACTTCCCTGACCAAATGTTGTGGCTTAGGAATGGTACTCCCCAGATGAGTTCTCCCACCAAGTCTCCAAACCACACTGGTGCCACCCAGTTCCCCTTTCCCCCCTCTCCTACACCCTCACCCCCTTCCTTCCCTCAAGAGGACGACTGGAGGCAAAGATCACGGGCTAAGATAAGAAAAATTTACAAACAGCAATGAAATAAGAAAATTAACATTAAGAGCAAAAATATTATAACAAAAGTTTACAAAAGAGAATACAATTTACATGCAGATGCTCACCAAGCCTGACCCAAAGCAGTGTAATTTTAGATGCTGGCACCCCACCCCACCAGCTCATCCTCCACACCCTCTAGTGACCAGAAGCCATCTCCTTCTTCTCAGAAGCCACAGTTCCTTCCTCCTCTCCATCCCCTTGCAATGAGGTACTTTAGTATAAGGTAACATCTTGGTCCTGGCCAGGCCCCCTCAGCCACAAACCTTCTCAGCTACTGCAAAAAATTAACTCTGTCCTTGGCTGAAACCAGCACACAAAATAATACTGAAATAGGGCTGTGAAACAGCCCAACAGGGAGTTCGTCTGATCTCCCTGTATGAAGTGCCTGACATGAAAAATCATAGTTTTGGTCGTTTTGGGAAGATTTTATGATGGAATCAGCTGAACATCTCTAAAGATATTTTTCCAGTGAAAGGGGAGCTGTAGGCATAAAATATAAGTGTGTATTGAAGGTATGCAAGAAACTTCTGAGAAGCTACACCTTAACTTAATCTCTTTGAGAAGACAGACAAATAATTTCAGCTCAAATAAAAAGGCTGCTTGCCAGTATAAGTGTGTTTTGATAATGGGAGTGCAGATACTATTTTTACCCATCTTCACAGATCTCTTTAAATATCCATTTTTTTTTATCACTAGTAAAGTTGTTTTCCCTACACTTAAATGAAAATGGATTTTTTAAACCCAATTAAACTTCCTCCCATAAATAAATAATTTAAAAAATGGATATTTCACATGACACTCTTTCAAAATATTGGCATCTTTAATTTTTGTTACACTTTGCTCCAACTGACAAAAGTATGGACCATAGTAGTGTTTGGGATACACTGAATATCTTATTATTAAAGAAATGTGATGCAAACAAGAAAAGAAATCGAAGGGCAGTATAGATATTTCTTGGCTGTTTATCTGATATACACTTGAAATTCCCAACCTGGAAGAAAATTTTCAAGCCTATCACCACACTGCCCTGACAAGAACAATATGAAATTTGCCCAGGATTGTTAGACTCTTTCCTCTATCAAAATGGGTCAGAAAGGTGTCAGGCAAGAGATGCAACACCAGGAAACAAAAAGAGAGGCAAAAGTTAACTATAGCACACTAAATTTGTCATGATTTTTAAAAGCCTGCCCTGTTCCACTGCTGTAAGTGACAGCTATCAATGTTTTCCTTTAGTCACTCACATTTAAAAGATAAATCTTATGAAGTTTCTAAAGATGAAAATGCTTCTGGCCTAATTTTGTAATGTGCTGACACCCAGAGCTGCCTGTGAAATCAATGCAGGTTTTGAGTGCTCAGATTTTTGAAAATCAGGCCACTTATTTTTAATTAAAAGACAGATAAAGGAGACTGGAGAAAGAAGACTTGTATAACTATGTCTAGGCAGTTGGAGTTTTTTGACCTCTGCTTCTTACACTCCTCATAATTGTCATGCTGTTACCCTGTGCTCTCCTCATCTGTTTCTTGTCTCCACCCAGTTTTGCAGTTTTAGTTCATAACTTTTTGAGGCAAGATAAATATTTGAATGACAAGGGAATGCAGGGTGTAGCACAAACAGGCTTTGAAGTCTTGCTAAATACTTTCATTATTTCCATAACATTAATTAGTAACAGTAATAATCAGACAGAGACTTCATCACTTCAAAATCTGAAGCAATTTCCACAGATACTGAGCAAAAGTAAAAAGGTAATCTCCACAGATTTAACAGAGCGAAAGTGTATCTGTGACAAGACACAGCATAGACTGTCATCCAGTGATGTTTGTGTCCCAACAGTTGAGCTGTATGACTTGGTAAAAGTTGCTGTTGCTAGAATGGGCTTTTAAAAAAAAGTAGACTTCACAGGTATGATTCTAGACTGTCTCTGCATTTATATTTATCCTTTTTATTTATTACACAACTATTATTTGTGTATATGTATATACATACTTGTTTTGTAGAAAAAAAAAATGTTGGATATAGTTTATATAGTTTTCAAATTGCCTTTCTTGCTTTCATTGATTGCCTCTTGACACAATTGCATTTCATTATTCCTTACAAAGACATGACAAACATGGAAGTATTTTTATGTAATTTATCTTCCATTTCGCATTCCCAAGCGAAATATCCTGTAAACAGAAAAAATGTGTTCTGAAATCCTTCACCCAGGTTTTGGAACCTACTTTTTAAATTTTGCATATTTGACTCACACATTTCTCACTCTGTATCTAGAAGTCATGCACTATATATGGGGCCTTAGATCTTACTGTAATTTTTTTTCTGTTTGTGAAGTTAATAAAAACTGTTGTGTTGACAGGTATATCTGACACTACATTATAATTTACAATAAAGTAGTGTAGTTGTATACACTCGCAGAGTCTTTCCAGGTAAAATAGACTGAAAGGCCCAAAGTTATGTAATTACAGTCAACAGATAATTTGAAAGTCATGAAAAATTTAAGAGAGAGAGAAATAAAAATGAAGTGAAAAAAAAAGGGGTTGAAAGCAGTCTAAGAAAAGCCTGAGGCATCTGAAGACAGTCATTACTGATGCAAGACAAGGGATATACTAAAGATAGGTAATGTCAAGAGGGAAGCATAATGAGCCAGAGTTAAAGCATGGCTGCCTGCCTACTGACAGTCAAATAAACTACTGTCGACCTGCTTAAGCCTTTTATTTTACTGATGGTTATCTTTCACAGGAACAAAAGATTCTTCTTAAATACACAATTGATAAAGTGGGCTGTTCTTTGGAAAAAATCAAGGAGCAACTGTCATTAGTTCTAAATGGTTCTTTTAGGAAATGAGAAGAAAAAAGATAAGTTGAAGGGAAAATTCCCAATGCATAATGATTTATTAATAACCACAGATATTTCTTCCATCTGGAATTATCAGCACAGGGAGTTAAAGCAGATTAGTCAGCCTAAACATTCATTTTTAAACTAAGAACTCATGGATGAACGAGTAAGAGGAATTAATTGTGTTAATTGTTCATTAGAATATTCCTAGTGTGTCTCTTGATCCCAAATCCATCTTAGGAAAAGCTATTTGCTCTAGGAATGATCTAGAGACAGTAATGACACACATACAGGTGTGCCTTACCTCTATAAAACCATTTGATTTTTTTTACATGGCCAAATTTCCAAGTGAGACCTGATGCAGACAGAAATAAAGTCCTGGCAGTAGGCAGTAGATGCAGTGTTCCTTCCCAATAAGAACCTAAACAGTCAAGCCAAGGACACAGCTCTTTCTCTTGCCTTATAGCTGAGTTACCATCAGATTCCCTTCTATTATTCACAACTAGAGAGCTTTAGAGAAAAGACCAGGATATCTTAAAATTGATGGACACAGATGGCAATGCTAGCTATGAATTGTTTTTGTTTTGTTTTTTTTTTCTTTTTTGGTCATGCAAAAAATTTGAGTCTTTTTAAGTTCATCCAATTATGTAAGAGGAAGGGGGGTGAAATAGTTCATTTTTAATGACAATATTTTATTATATAATTTGTTACCTTAACATGAAGTTCAGAAATGTTGAATTAAATTCTTTCAAATAGTAATAACAACAACACAGGTGCTAAGGTGAAGCACTGATGTATTGCGTAGTGCACTTCTTGTGTTGCTACCCATTTTTCTTTTTAAAATAAAACCCCACAATCCTTACACCTTAAACAATCAAAGCTCTTTCATTCCATTCTGTGCAAAAACTGTAGCAGAAATCTCTCCTGTCATTTCAAAAGAACTTACATTTACCTGAGAATTCAGAAATACAGTCTAATATTTTACTTCTTGCTCAAGTATTATTTTTCAATTTAATTAAAGACACAATTTTTAATTTTTTTTTCTATTATCCCACTCATTATCACACCTCAGAAAAATATAGTGCTTATTTTTAAGCTGTTTCATGGTGGGTGTCTGAGAATCTCCTCGATACACAAAGCTCCTAATTGAGCTATAGAGCAGTGATTGCTGAATCTGTTCCTATAAATGCTGCGTGTTAATTTCCTTAAAAATATTTTTAATAAAACAGCAACAGGCTCTGAAGGAGAAAGAAACAGCATCATAACAACATAATTAAAATAAGTTTAAAAAATTAACAATGTACAATATCATTTTAGGATTCATCTGCCAATAAAGATTTTGCATATACATAAGAATAATAATTTTTCTATTTTTTAATATACAAAATCAAGTACTGTGATTAATTTTCATAAGTGAGAAAACAATTTAGAATCTAGAACTAGAAAATTAAGTATTAAAACATTCATAATAATCAGGAATTTAAGAGTCTAAATTTCTCTACTGCATATTCTAATTCTCAGCTGACTAGTTTTGACCTCAAAATTCTCAAATTCTCCCTGGTAGGTTCCTCTCAAAATAGATAGAGAGATAGATAGATAGATAGATAGATAGATAGATAGATAGATAGATAGATAAATACATGGGTAAATATTAGATTTTCTTAGCTATATAAACATGGACCTGGCATAATGTCAATGACACCAAGTATTTTTACCTCTTTTTGGCTGTTTCACATTACAATAAGAATAAGAAGGATAGAATTTTGCTCAAAATTTCACATTCTCTGTCTTGGATTTATTGCCTATAGGTGTTTTATTGAAGTGTGTCAGTCAGACGCCCAGTTGTTGAAGAACAGAGGGAAAGACGTGGGTGACCTTCTAGGAGCTGAATCATGTTCAAGAGAACTTCTTTCTGTGCTGATTCCTGAGGAACTCTAGGTTATCTCCTTAGATAAGGCTTTTATGTCTGTTTCCAAGGTAAAATGACAAAAACACTAAAATGCCACTAAATTGAGACATTATTTTTAGAACTGTTGCCCACGACCTAAAGAGGTAGACGGAAAGAGAAAGAAGAGGCAAATATCCACATTTTTAGGGCTACTAATCTATGTGTTTCCTGGAAGGAACCCTCCTGTGTCATGTAAACTTGGTTTGCAGGTCAGACCTCTGCAACACACAAAAAAACCACCCCAAACTCCCCCCTTCAAAGCCAAAAACCCTCCCACCCCCAGAAAACAAACTTTGCTACCTCCAAAACCTCACTCCCCAAAAATATACCCCTCCAAAAAAAGCCAAAACCCAAACCAAAACAAAAAATCCCCAACAGCAATAACAACAAAAACAACAGTCCAGACATATTAAAACTTATGTTTTATTATGTAATACATATGTATTACAATTGCTGGGAAAGATATTAATTACTGTTTTTAATCTTTTTTGCCTGACAAGGCCAGTAAAAATGTCATTGACTGTGTTAAATCTATAAAAGGGTAAACTGCTGTTTTTCCAGCAGCAGAATGTAATTCAGAATGTAGGTTCTCCATATAGAGAATGGAGTTATATTTTAAAAAAAAATATCTGTAGTGAATCATACCACTTAAAAAATTCCAGGCTGCTCTAGCCATCCTACTGCTGAGAGTGCTTAACTAAGGTCAACAAAATGAACTGTTTTACTGATACTGTTTGTTGAAATAATAATTCAAATTTCAGATGGAAAAATAAGATCTTTAGAAAGTAGCCCTGTTGTCTATCAAGTTTTACATAGTACTGTTCTGTGCAAACTGGAGCATGTAGGTATTAACAAACAATAAAGATTAAAAAACAATCAGGCTGGAAATAACACTTGCAATGTCTCAGTTTTCAAGTTTTAAGTAGCATTGTTTAAACTGAAATATCTTTTGAATATAGTTTTTCCCTTTTTAAAATTTATTTTTCATTTGCACATCTTTTCTAAGACTCAAAAGAAGCCAAGCAGATACAAGGGTGACGAAAAGACTGAAAATGTTAAACTGTGCAGTGCTCAGCTTGGATTATGGAACCAATGGGCACTAAGTGCTTGGCAGGGAGATGCTGTGCCATTCCCTGTATGTATGCTGATAATCAAAGCTTTGTACGAAGTGAATGCCACTTCAGTTTTATGAGCTTTTTATGTGACATGGCATATCAAATCTGCCAAGCAGAGGACCATCTGGAAACAGGTCATCAGAATGGATTCTGACACCCTCTGACAGGCAAGAATGAAGGTGAAGAACAGAAAGGGAGGGGGGAACAACCTAGCCCCCCAAAATTCCTGACCATAAACAAATAGAGACTAAGTAAAATTAATTTGGTATCATTCTGAAATATTACTTAATAAAAGAACAGATTTACCCAACTGAATTTAAAAGCATGTTTTAAAATGTATGTGTTTATGGTAAAGCTGTTCTTTTTCTTCCTTTTTTTTCCTTCGGTTACAGAAGCACAAATCTTCCCAGGCATAACAGAAGTCTTATTCTTTTTTTCTCCTTTTTCTCCATCTAGGGAATAAAAATGTTTTATAAAAGCTTCACAGCCTGGTGTTCAACACACATTGTAGAAACCCTCACAGGCAGATTTTTGATACGGGTTCTGAAGCCATTAGGCTACTGTAGTTCAGCTGAGGAGATATTACACAATCATATATCACTGCACAAGCAAACCTGTGCTCTAAATGTCATTCAGTTATTAAAATACCACAGGTCCTGAGAGTTTGACCAAAATTAAGACCTATGAAGACAGGTGATTTGCCCTTGTTTCCTGGATTCTTAAGGCAAAGTTATCACTTATATAGACATTCTTATCAGGAGTTGATTATAAATGAAAAGTCTTGCTGCAAGAACTGAAGGGTTAAAATACTCCTTCAGTTTTAAGTCTTTGAGAACTGAAAACATGCTTTGAACTTTGTATGATATACATATGTATATATATGTACATATAACCTCATTGAAGACAGTTGCAGTCTCAAAACCTGAACAAAACAGACCACATAGTGGTTTAATGTTACACCACAATTCTTCGAATAAATCAATTTAAGAAAGCATTTCCACCACCTCTTTGTTGAACTGAAATCACTCAGGTGGACATGACTGTAGTTCCACTCTCAAGACTCAGTCTCAGGGACTATTATAAATCTCATTCTCTCTTTCTCTTTCTGTCTCTCATTTGTTTTCTTCCTGCTTATTTTTTGAACACTGCTTGGAAAACAAGAGCTTCTGAGCTCTAGAGATGCTTGAGTGAGTTTCAAGGTGGAAATGTTGGAGAGTGGTAAGAGCAGAAGTAAGGATTGATGCTGATTGGCCTAGCAATAAATGGAAAAAAAAGTATTTTTAATTCTCTGAAACTAGTTATTGCAGAAAGAGAAAGCTCTAGACCTAGTTCTTTTTTATTTTCTTATAAAAAAGCTGCTATTTTAAAATGAAAATGATACCCCTAAGAAATCCAAGACCTTCTTTTTCTAACACAATTCATGTTTTTTCTTGAAGCTGTTCATGTTAGTGTGATTTATGTGGATATACCAGTGCTGAAAAGTAGTGAGAGTGTTATGTCATTTTCTGGTAACTCCAGGAATGTTTTCCTTCATCCAATAGCATACTGAAGGTATTTTTTTGGTTTTCCTTGCAGACTTTGTTGGATATTTAAATAATAATTTACATTTTTGAAAACAGTGACTAAACTCATTCATCTTTAATGATGACTAAGGACAGGAGGAAGTAGAAATTTCTACTTCAGTCCTTCTATGCAGCCAGACTGTAAAGGCCAAGTGTCAGAATAATTATATAAAATATTGAGGTGAAATATCCGGGGGAAATAATTTATTCAGGCATTATCCTCAGGTATCCTTGGAGAAATACTATCTTGAAGTACAAAAGAGCCAGTGATGAGGAGCTCCATGGTAAGGGCAAGAAGACAGAAACTCTACTACACAGAGAGAGCAGTATTCCAAAATAATTAACAAATCTATTCCTTTCTCTATTCCTTTAACTCAATCCAGTCCAAGGGAATTGTTAGAGCAGTTCATTAGGATATGAGAGACTGACTGAGATTTCATCTCTAGTTTAATTAATAAACTAATGGTTAATCCAGGGTGATCCAAATGATCTCTAAAGGGCCATTCACTAATTTGTTAATGAGTTTCTCTTTCTAAAATGTATTCTTAATAAATATTTAATTGCTATATTCTCATAAAAGGACAAGAGTTAGTAAATAATTTTTTTCCAAATAGGGAACAAGGGGAATAGGAGGTAAAATCTCAAGTGGGGTTTTTTTTATTTTACACATCTCATCCTCCTCTATAGGACCGAAGATTAATGGATGACATGCTGCTATTTTCTACTTCGAAATACAGCAATATAGGATTTAATCTTTTTGTTGCCATGACACCGACCAAAAAATGGGTCAGATGTGGTGTTAAGGAAAGATTTTAACTGAATTTTTTAATATATCCATAAGGCCTCTTTTATGATGTCTGTACATTTTAGTTTATCTGTAATACGTGCATATAGATCTACAAATTTTGATCTATTTATTCTGTAAATATGTTTTTGATACAGAGGAAAAATCTAATCTCTCTTTTGTATATGGTGAACCAAAAAACAAATAAATAGTTCCTCAGGGTAGAGATGGAGAGCTGTTAGTGCAGAATATTGACTACTAGCTAGTACCATGGTCTAGATGATCAGCAACCCATTAGTGTTCAGCATGAGAAATCTTTGTTCCAGACTGACTGCAATTTTAGCGTTTATTTGAAGAAAAAGGCTATCAGAGTATTAGTGCTATGTTCCCTAAAGAGCAAAAATCACGCAGGAGGCAAGATAAAAGGGCAGAGTGGCTTGGACAGAAGAAGATGGAGTTGCATATTGAAAATTAATCTCTGGAATCTTTAAATTATGGATTGCAGTGAAGAAGAAGTCAGTGGATGGATTTAAAAAGTGTGTTAGCTTATTTAGACTGATTTATGTAGGAAAATTCCTCCCAGTGCATAAAGAGAATATACAATGAGTTTGAAGAGAGACACAGTGGAGATAGATTCATCTGGTGTAGATATGGACCCTGAAAAGAGCATAAAGAAATCAAAGGAGGGCACAAAAAAAAACCAGACAAGACCTTTTAGACAAACCATGTGTGCAAAGAGAGGGGAAAAAAGAGAGAAAAAACTGTATTTGGACCAATAAGCTGAAAGACCATTCTTAATGGCAAAAAGGTGTTCCAAACAAATGCTAATGAGGAAGACATGTGCCCTAATGTCTGATTCATGAAGTGTCATATGGGTCTGTGTTTTTCCTATATTTACACAAAAAATAGGCTTATTAATAAATTCCAGTGTCTTTGGAATTTTGTCATGTAATAGCTTGCTATAAAATACACCAGGCAGAAAAAAAAAACCTGCTGAATTCTTTGCCAAAGTAATATTCCATTAAGGAAGAAAAGTATAGATTGCTAGGCACTTCTCGATGCCTTTTCCTACACTGTTTATTTGATAGTGTAAAAACATGGAGATCCTGGACTCCATCTTAACTAAAATCAGTTCATTGTTAAGTTTTTGCTGGTATAGCTTTTTAATCTCTATGCTAATGTAATAAAAAAAGAAGTTGTAAATGAACTGATTAGCTTGCTCCTTTTTGTGGAACTTCTTCCTAAAGAGGTCTCTAGAATATTTTATTACTTTCTAGAAACAAACTTTTAAACTTGCATAGGGAGCAATTGAAATTAGAGTGCTAGAAGATGCTAAATGGGAACAGGTAACAGTGAAAGAAAAGTAGTTTTCCACTCTTTATAGAGTTCAATATGAAGCAGCAAAGGAAATATTATTGATGCAAACTTGGTAAAAGAAAACTTCACTTCTGATAGAAACTCAATGGTGGAATTCAAAACTGCCACTAAATACCTTCTATTAACTGAATATTTTGTTTTTACTGGTAAGGGCAATTGCCTTAATTTATGTGTATGTTTGTATTGATGATATGGCATTATATCTTCTCATTTTTATTTATGTCGAAGGTAAATGTATTTTGATAACAGATATAATTTGTCTTAAATGAAGCAAGAAGCTATGGCAGGCAGACTGGGATGATCTCTTATGTACAGTGCCACTGTATTTTTTAGGCATTTAATCATGAGGTTTTGGTAAACAGTACTTTAACAAGGTCTAAATTTTGACTCATCAAACCTATATTTTGATTCCTGCATTTATCAGAGTGCACAGAATAATTGTCTTCAACACTGAGGTAAATCATGTGTTCACTGCTCCAATCTAATGCTCAAGATTGAAAGATATAAAAAATGGATAAAGTTTTCTTTCCCGTATGAAGCATGTAGGTGTGCAGGAAAGATGGGGAAGGTGAAGAGATTTGACAAAAGTTTGTTGCAGCCTGAAGCTGAAATAACTAATCTCTTGGTGACTTATGTAGGGTTTTTTATTCTGTCTTGCCTAGCAAGTCATAAAAAAATCATACCTTAACTCTTCTAGCCAGCTGCCACATTTATGAGTAAGGTCTTATTCTACAAAACTACAGATGGACAGGTATAGAGATACCTATTTCTGTACAGCAGACAGTAAATATTTATTCACAGCTGGCAGGTCAATTCCAATTACCTGCAAAAAAGTCCACTTCAGCCATTTATTNAGAGAGAAAGAGAAAAAAAGAGAGAAAAAAAGAAAGAAAAAAAGAAAGAAAACATACCAAAGCAAAGGAAGAGTGAACGATATTGAGGAAAAAATTAAAAAGCAGGAAGACAAAAGTCTTAGTGTGTTATGCCTAAGTCAGGCCTTATCCTGAAAGGTGTTTGGTGAGTTAATTGACTGCTATTTGGTTTAAAATTTAAATTTCAATTACGTGAATTCAAGTAGTGCAAATAATCCATATAGTCAAAACAAAGAAAAAGAAATAGGAAAGTATAAAAAATGAAATGTATAAAATGAGTCAGTATAGCATTTGCTAAGACCATGAATTTTGTATTAAGTGATTATTAATTTTTTGCAATGTTTTGTAAGGTATAATTCCATGTATGCAATAATTAGTAAAAATTATCATGGTTAAGAATCCTGCATTTTTTAGCACCAGAGGCAACTTAAACAGCAGTTAAGAGCAGGAAACTGTCAAAAGATATTTTTAAACACCTTGTATAGGATATCGATATGCAGGTAGAAAATGAGGACTGGAAATGTTAGCCTGAGTATAGTGTTCCTTGTAGTGTTTCCTGATTTTTGTTTCTGTGCACTACTGAGTGTAAAACACATTCCTGCTACCATTTAATCTTAAGACATTAAGATGTAGAGATTCCCCTGCAGTCTGTTGTGAAGACCATGGTGAGGCAAATGTCCCTTTGCAGCGCATGGAGGTCCATGGTGGAGCAGACACCCACCTACAGAGATCCACCTGCAGCCCATGGAGAAACCCAAACATTAGGATATCTGGTTAAAAAATTGTCAATGCTTTTTGTGTGCTGAAGATGTTTTTCATATATTACCAGTTAGGCAAACATTAGGTAAAATCAGATAGAATCCATAACATGGGTGTGAGATGCACTTTTTCACAAAAAGAAAGTTTTGCAGTATAAACTCTTGTTTGCTCTAGCTGGCTTTCCTATTAAACCTATTTCAGAAATTGCTTCTGCTCATAATAAGGTAGGAAGACCTATGCCATCAGGATGTCTCTCCCTACTTTTGAATAAAATGGATTGTGACTAGCATTTTCTGCTGAACTCAGTGTTGTCAATATACGTTAGCTTTGCTCCGAGCATGCCTAGTGAACGGTGCCCATGAGGGAATGCAGTGCTAACAATACCTAAACCATGAACCTCTAACAGCTCTATGAAGAAGACAACAGTTGCATCAATTGGTGCAGCATGTTTCTTGCTGATGCAGAGCTCTGACACCTAACAAGATTGCTTCTTAGGAACAGCTGACCTGCTCAGCGCCATGGGAGATTGTAGGTAACTATGCCCTGCCCAGGGAACTTAGCTGCTGAGTTTGCATCTTAATCTGCACATTTGTCTCTTCCACAGAGAGTCCTAACCAAGAACTAGTGGCATGTCTACGCAAAATTCCACACTGGGTAAAGGATGAACTCTTACTGTACCCCAAGGAGTTTCAGAAATCATTAGAAATCACAAACCTGTGATAATTTACTATCCACAGCCATAAACAGGCATCACTTTATCCCTGAGCTCCTCCTAAAGCTACATATTTAAATTCCACTTACAGAGCCTTTATTCAAAATCAAGTGTTTAAACATTTCTTCTCTGCTTTTCTAAATAAGTAGAAGGGGGCTAAATTCAGTAGGTCAATTATTAATATCAAATTCTTCATTCAGTTCCTTCTGAGACCTGGCTGAACAATTGTCCACAACAGTTTTGTTATTGTCTGAGTTCCTGTTATTGTCTAAGTTGTTAGGGATGATGGATCTAACATGGCTCTGTACAGCTTCTGAGTAAGGAAGGGAGTTAAAGAGAATTTTGCATGGTATACAAGTTATCCAGCTGGGTGATTTTTCAGTCTGTCAAATCTAATTACATTTATTACTATCTCCTCTACAAATAAAGAGCTTGTGTTTTTGTGAATTTTAGAATGCAGACATTTGATGGCTGCATGGAATACCTTCATTTCAGGGTTTGAAATATGGAACCATGAATTCATTGAGAGTCATGCAGACACTGTAACTATCTGATTGTGGGTTTTGGACTGATTAGTGCGGATTTGCTGCAACCTGCTTCTGATGAGAAAGATGCGGATGCATATTTACTTCTCTCAGTCTCTGCCTCAGTCTCAGTCTCTGTGTAGAACAGGACATTTTTCCCTTTTTCCCTAGTGCATCGTATCTCTGCTTAGTGTATCTAATTGATTTTTCTATTTCAGAGGATTGGAGATTTGCCAGTCTTGTAGGGTCTGCCTGAAGCTTTTTATAGACTTCTGCTTCCTGCTCCCTTTGTTTTCCTTGTGAGTCTTTTCCTATTGTCGGATTTTCTGTATTTAAGTAGTTTTTATTTAATTTTTTAAGCAGGAGATGAAAGGAATTGCTTCTTTCAGGTTGCTGCTTTGGTAGGCTTACCAGGACAGGAGGGTGGATCTCTAGTCTTTCTTATTGCAAGAGATAAAGACAAGATCAAGGGCCTGCTTTGCTTTATGTTACAGGGAAGTCACAGGTAATTAAAGAGAAGTTGAAGATGTATTAATGTGTAATAGAAAGAAATCAAAAATATTTAAAGCAGTTTATAATAATGTTACTGTAATGAGATTATAGGTTTTTACACAGAACCTGGCTTATGCCCTCTATAAGAACAAGAAAATCTTGAAGACTTGATAAGATGCCTTAGCAAGAGGCGGCCTGCTGAGGTTACTAAGGGTGCAAAAAAGTGGTTCTTGGTGTTTTCCTTCTATAAATCTCTGCTGGTGTTTTCAGAAGGGCTGTGTTTAACACATATAATCTATCTCTTCCTAGGATCACTGTATGTTTTGATTACTATATAGAAGGAAAGGAAATGTGAACAGATGAAAAAAAAGTCAGAAACTTTTTCTTTTCCTCCCAGGTATTCCAGACAAAAAAGAGGATTTAAGTGTATCCATGCTCATTCAGGAGTTTCTACTCCTTCATAATCTTAGACTAATTTTTACTCAGATTTTAATGTATGTAATAAAATCAACTTAATCTGAGTTCACAGGAGGTGTGAAGGAAGATTTTCTCCAATTACATTGCGTTTTCACTTTATTTGACCAAGTCCATAGTTTGGTACTGATAAGTGAAAACTAAAATAAAAATGGTATTTTAAACCTTACACACGTGTGTAATAATGGAAGCCTAGAGAATTTATATTGTCCAGTTTTTTGTTTTTTCTTTAAGATAAGGGAAAAATAAATATGAAGCTAAACTATGTGTGCATAAAACCTTTGCAGCATGGAATGTGATTTAATAGGTTACTGGAAATGAAATGAAGCGTTTAACTGATCAGAAATTAATATTATAAGAAGCTGCAAAAATGAGTGACTTTTGTATTATTTACAAAATAGGTTATAGTTCTATGAGCTGTTAAGTTCACTTTAGAATGTATTCAGTCGTGGGACCAGGCTATTTGATCAAAGCATTGAAGCAAAAGCAAAATGGGTAAAAGCATTCTCTCAGTCAAAACTGATCTAAACTTTCTGAAGGGGCTGACTTGTTCAACATGTATGCACGTATCATTTATAACTAGAACTTGGCATGCCACAGGCCTTTTGCATTATAACTTCCTTGTCTTTTGTCAAAATCTAGTCCTCTAATGTCAACAAGAAGTTTAGTCCTAATTTGGGAGAATATCCCTTCTGTAAATTCAATCACTTAGGTTCAATTCTTTCTTTCTGTTGCAGAAAAATTTTCCTTCTCTATGATGTCTTGACACCTGCTGCTTCAGAGCTCAAGACATGTGTCTCTATAACCAAAAGAGAAAATACTACTTTTGATTTCCCAGTATGAACAGCCAGAATCAGCTAGAAGAGAAATTGTCCACCCTTGTAATTCCAGCTAGAGTCAAGTCTTAGATCTTCTCAGGTACTGGAAGAAAACCTAATTAAAGAGAAAAATTTCTGAAAGTTTGAAGAATGAAATAATATGTCACATCTATGCTGTGTTATTAGAATACAGATATACTGAATCTGGACTGCTGCTATGAACAAATTGGGAGCAGCTCTGCCGAGAAGTACTTGGGGGTGCTGGTGGATGACAGACTGGACAACGACAGGCAGGGGAACCCAAATAAGTGAGTCAGAGACTGAATTCTTCTTACTCAGATTCTTCTAAGAAGATGTCTGAACATGCCAAAGTCCATCTCTTTACATTTAAGAATATTATTCATCTCTTTTATCTTATTCCCTCCTCTCAGATCTCTCAACTGCACTCTCTCATGATCACTGTCATATACATTGCATCTCATCTTCACATCCCTGAACAGTTTTTCTGATTTGTAAGCATGACGTTCAGCAGCTAGTCTTCCCTTTTCATCCCCTCTATCACCTGTATTAGGAATTTGTCATCAATTTACACTAGGAGCATCTTATGCCCTGTGTTGTCCTTTGAGCGGGCATTAGGGTGGTCTCATTTCCCCATGAGAACCACAGCCTACAAGTGTGAGGCTTCTTCCACTTGTCTGAGGTTGTCACCCAGTTCTTTTTGCCCAGAAGTCTGTGTGTAGCAGACACACAGACCTTGACTTGCCCTTTATTTCCCACCTGTAATCCTCAGTTGGATCACGTGCCCCTGGGCAAAGATGCACACACTCCCACTGACCTGTTACATAAAGGACAAATTCCTTGCTTGCCTTCCTGGCCTCTCCTGCCTACAAAGCTCACAGCCATCCATGGTAGGTCTCACTCATCTGAGCTGCACTACCCCATTCTCATGGTTTCAGGAATTGGTAGCCTTGCCACAGGACTCTGACCCCTGATTCCTCACAATTCTGAATGTTTGCTCCCCATGCTGCAAGTGTCAGTGTATACACACTCCACAGAGGTACACAGTTCTATTTCCCAGAAAAGGTAGAACCCCAACCTGATGGTCATCCAGATGACCCCACCCTGACAAAATAACCATCATGGACTGCATTCCTTTACTCCTGTGAGTCTGTTCTTAAAAGGAATTTCTCAACTATAGAACTATCTATATTTTATAAATGAATTATTTCTTTTTAATTTTTTTTCTCAACTCAGAATTCTTAAGATAGCAGAACTGTCTTTCACAAAAATCTTAAGGAAATTCAGTTTATTCATGCTGCATGTTCATATATCAAAGAATTTTTAAAAAAATTTTTCAAATATGTTTTGTATGCCAGGTATAATTTAAACTACAGATAATAGGAGAAAAAAACCCAAACAAACCACCTGTCTAACTGACTGAAAGGAGCTGTGAAAGAAGTATTATTCAAGGCTACCTTGAATATTATAAGATTATATACAATTATATTCATTGAATTTATTTTATAGATACATTTCTTCAGTAAGTTGTGCTGTGTGTTTTTTTTTTTTTTTTAATAAGGGATAACAGAAAATTCCCTGTGTGAAAAAAGAGGTTCAACTAAAAATGGACAGCTACTTGATGTGTTTAATTTCCTTTTCCTTTAGCTGAGTTTACAAATGTCAATAAATTTTAATCACTATTTTCATCTATAATGCATATTAAATTCTTTTTTTAAAAGGAAAGAAGTTTAAAACTTCAATAAGTTTCTTTTCCTGGTCTATAAATAAATCTGAGTTGGTAGACAGTTGGTTGCAATATGTCACTAAAATGTAGAAACTTTAAATTCATATAATTTAAAATAACTATTTTCCATTTAGCATAATAACAATAACACATGGAAAAAAAAATGATGTACAGGCCAAAAATTCACACATTATTATTAATCAACAAAAATTATGTACAATTTAGAATACATCTACTATTGTAGATGAGTAGTGAATTTCAGCAGGAGGTTGGTTGGTCCTAATTGATAGGATGCATTTCTCTGTGTAAAATGAATCCTGTCTATAAGGATTTTCAAAGTCATAAAAATCATATACAGAATTTTTACTTGTGTCACAATTAAGATTCATTTCTTGTTACCTATATAACTCATTTAATTAGGGGAAAAAACATTGTTCTGGAGATCTAAGTCTTACAACTCACTTATTAAGTAGTCATCCATGAACAAATTTTCAGTATCTCCTGAAGAAGAGGCTCTCCAGCAGACCTTTCTGCAGCTCTAGCTGTACTGAATTGCCAGGGCAGGTTTGAAAGACACTACTCTCCTCTTTTGTTTTGTTCCTGTTTGGTTTTGTGGTTTGTTTTTGGTTTGTTTTTTTAACATCATCTGCATACATTAGGTGGAGAAATGTACAGTGAATAATTTAGATAATTTATAAAAACTCAATTCACATCTATATAGAATAAGAATAAGAATATAGATTAAAAACACAGGCTACTCTGTCTGAGAGGACCAAGGAAGCCTTTTTCCCTGCTGAAATTTGAAGATATGGTCATCATATTCTACTCACATCATTGAATTTGAATGGAAACTGCCATGTTGCTCACCTGTGTTTAAAGTTAAACTTATCCCCACTTCATGAACTCATCAGAAATTCCGATGCCTGTCAGTTTGAATGAGACCATTTTCTACTAAAACTTCTCTGCTAGTCTCTAATCTGACATTATATTATATTTAACTCTCTATTTGCTTTCATAGTAGTGATGTATTTCATTTCTTTACTATATTCAGATTTTCATCTGTATCTGAAAAACAAAATTATTTTATGGCTTTTTTCTGATGCGGCTCACTTGACTGATTTCTAATTTCCCATCAGCATGCACATTATCTGAGTGTGCAGTTAAGTTTTTCATAAAGTATATATTTCTGGATTCTGCTAACAGTGAACTGAAAAGGCATTGCTTTTTTCCCCAACCTCTCAGTGTTTTTGTCTTTGCAGATATTGTTCCTTCCTTAAGAACTGAAATGAACCTAGGATACTGTAATTACTACAGTCAATTTATATCACATGATTTAATCATGAGAAGAGAATCTGAATAATGATTTACTTCTGTGTAACTCCGTATATATATATCAACTGGTGTCAGAAGAAAAGATTCTTCTTAGTATTTTTCTCTCTTGTATTTCTCATATTACCTCACAGAAAGAGCTATATAACAGTGCTGTTGGATGTAATCCCAATACATGAGATTAGTGCCATAGCATAAGGGGGGAAAAAAAAGGCAAAGAAAAAGACCCCAAACATTTAGACTTAATTTCTAAACAGCAGAGGGCAGAGTTAAGAGCAGAACCTCAAGATGACATTTCTTACAACAATGGACTGTTGCAAAAATCAGTTGTTGCATGTAGCTTTACAAGCAAATCTTAGAGACACAAACAGATTTGTCTTTGCAGAGCTCAGCTATTTCTAAGAAATATTAAAGTCAGCAGAATATAAGATAGACATCCCACAGTACCTATTACTGATAACTTGCCATGGAAATGGAAATGTTTTGTTCAAAAGTTGCTAATGTCAATAAACATTAAACTGGACTTTAAATAAATTATTTACAACTTGCACCTAGCAGAATAAACAATACTATTTATTTCTAGGAGAATGATGGATAATAAAACAATGCAATTCTGGTAAACTGTGCCCATTTTTATTGGGATTGAGTTAATTTTTATCATAGCTGCTAGTATGCGGCTGGGAATTTTGATTTGTGCTGGTTAACATAGGGATGTTTTAGTTATTGTTGAATAGGGCTTACACAAAGTCAAGGTCTTTTCCTTACCCCTCCCCACCAGAAAGCAGACTGGGGATCTGCAGGGATCTGGAAAGTGACACAACTGAGACAAAAGGATATGACATACCATAGGGCACCATGCTCAGCACACAAAGGTGGGGAAAGAAGAAAGGGACATTCAGAGTGATGGTGTTTTGTCTTCCCAAGTCACTATTAATGTGTTATAAAGGCCTGCTTTCCTGGAGATGGCTGAATACTTGCCTGCCCATGGGAAGTGGTGAATTAATTCCTGATTTAAATTTGCTTTTGTGCTCAGCTCTTGCTTTATCTATTATACTGTCTTCATATCAACACAAGTGTTTTCCCACTTCTACCCTTCCAATTCTCTTCCCCATTCCAGTGTGGTGAGAAGGTAGGAGGAAGTAAGTGAGAGGATGTGAACTTAGTTGCCAGCTGGGGTTAAACAACAACAAAAGTCTTGAACAAGTTTATAAGAAAGCCATTATGTAAAACAGTAATTCCAGTGTTATTTCACACTTGGTGTATCTGTGAAAAAAATCTTGTGGGTTGATGGCTGTACAGAAAATGATAAAAATTTAGTTGAATCTCTTTTTTCAGTAGTTACATTGTTGTGATACATAGTCCACTTAGTTGTCCTCACACTAGCAATATTAGATATTAAATATTTATATTAGAAGTATTAAATTGTATATAATATATATTAAGTATTATGCATGTTATACATATTATGTATGTATGTTATGTTATGTTATGTTATGTTATGTTATGTTATGTTATGTTATGTTATGTTATGTTATGTTATGTTATATACTGTTTTTCTTCCCTATCCTATTAGCTTATTACGCATTTATTTACTTGATATTATGCTCATTTTGCATGATAAAATCTATAAAACTCACTGGACATTGCCCCATAATTATTTGATAAATACTTTCACTACAACTTACTGTACTATTTAAATAACTATAACTTGATCTTCTATTTTAATATTAAGAGATGTAATCTCAGTGACTTTCAAGCAATATTCCTTAATGTTTTCCTATACAGTCACATTTGAGACAGACACTCATGCAGGTAGACTTGTCACTGAGAAGTTTCATGGAGACTCATTGCATTCTCCATTCTGTCTGCTTTGTGGAAAATTTCACTGCTCCTTTTAGGACAAGATGTTCCCCAAAAGACTGTATTTCCCCTGATGGGAGCAGCTTCATATTGTATATGAGTTAGGGATGGTAAATAAGGTAAATTCAGCTCTGACAGCCAAGAACTTGTGTCATGCAGTCAGGCTAGCATTTAAAAATAGTATCACAAATAATTTACATATTGTAATAAAATTCAAACTGAAAAGTGGTCGCAATAATCAAATCCCAAGGTTCCATGATTTATGTGTGTCAGAAAGGGGAAGAAACTTTATTTTTCCAGAGGGGGAAAAAAAAATAAATCAAAAAATAGCCCAAAGAAATCTCATTTTTCAATAAATTCAGTCAGATTAAAACATAAAGCTTTACATATATAAGCAAATAGTATAAATAAATTAGCAATATGTAAATGAAATTCTGGATTTCTCTTTATGTGTTTTGATGTAGGCCTTAAGACAAATCCAAAGTTGGGCTTCTGACTAGATATCAAGAAACCACAAATATTCCCCATTCCCACACCCAGGGGATAGCTGCAGTAACCACAATTATCAATAATAACACAATTGGAGATGCATTCAACAGGGAAGAGGACATTATTTTATCTTTTATCTAATTTTTTATATCGGCTTTTTTCACACTGTCTTAGCAACAGAAAATACTTAATGCTGACTGAGGTTAGATGCTGGAGAGAATACTAAGGGATAAATCATGTGCACTTTCTAAGACTGTCTTTTACTTAACAGACTTTATCTGCATTACAATGGGATAAAATTACACATATCTGTTTTGAAAAATATTAAGAAATGGCAAAACAGTGAACAGAAAAGTACTAACAAAGAGAAATTTACACTTATGAACAGTATTACAGTGAGAAAAAGGAAGTTGGAAAATGATAATCTATTAAGATATTATTATTTAGAAAATCGTATTATTTAGAAAAACTTCCACTGTTGTAATATTAAACAATAAAATCTTGTTCATAAAAGAAACAATGAGAAACAACACATGGCTTTATAAACTGGATTTCCGCATTTAAAAGAGAAAATTTTTACTATACGTTCTGCACAGAGTCAAGAATATCATGCTTGGTTTCAGAATTAAAATATATATTAAAAAGATTAAATCTAGGTGCATTTGGAGACAAATTTTTAAAATTAACAAAGCTAAATTGTTTTCAGTTTGTCATGGAAGTCATTGCAGTAAGAGAGTAGAAGAATCAAAACTGCATGAGTAACAAACCCAGTATGCAGTGTCAAGTCATTACAAACTCCATTGACATCCCACTTGGTGGCATTGCTAAATCTAAAACTACATGGAATATATGAAATAATTGACTCTTGGTTAGTTATCTACTTATAACACAAATTCTCTTCTGAAAACCTTTAGAAAGTGAAGGATTCATCTGGATAATTGCAGATGTCTGAATCCAAAATCTTCCAATTAAAAAAACCCCAAACCCTATAAACAGGTCTAAAGGATGGCAGAATTTAAGACTTGATGGAAGCAATTCTTAAACAAAACACAGAAAAAATGTTCCTGGTTTTAACTGGTACTAATCTATTAAAATCAATTGGAATTGTTTTATGCATGTATGGCACAGAATAAGCATTTGAATAATATCAGATTGAGCTACATATATCTAAATATAAATGATAAGAAAATTCCAGAGCATATACAAAAATATTTCTAAAAATCTTCTGACTGGTTTAGGCCTTTGCTCTTACATAGGTTGAATAAATGAAAATATATATATTCTTTTGAGAAATGGAAGCTAGATATTTAAAAAACTGTTTCACAATTCATCACTTAAAATCTTGAGTCTGCCCTTTTCCCCAAGAAAATGGTGGGTCCATTGTGGGCTAATTGTGAAATCTGGCAGTGGAGTCAGTGAGATGGGTTAAAAGGGTAGGAGTGAAATTTTCCCTTCCTGGAACAACCTCTACATGTAGCCAGATCACATTCTTAAAGTAAGGAGTTTTTTTCCGACTAAAGGAAGATTTTCCAGCTTTACAGTCTGCAGTCCAGACTTGTAGACTTAGATTTCTTGGAAATGTTATTGAAGGAAAGTATAATACGTATAACTATATCTAAACCACAAAAAAAATATATTTTTAAAATATTTGAGTTTTCTCTTTTTAAATAATGGAAAATTGGAAACAGTCTGTAAACAGTTCTTCATTCTTTTAAGTCCTTTTCTCAATCAAATAAGGAGCCTTCCAGGCAGAATCACAGAATCAACTAGGTTGGAAGAGACCTTTGAGAACATTGAGTCCAACCGATGCCCTCACACCACCTTGTCAACTAGCCCATGGCACCATGTGCCACATCCAGTCTTTTCTTAAACACCTCCAGGGATGGTCACTCCACCACCTCCCTGGGCAGCCCATTCCAAGGCCCAATCCCCCTTTCTGTGAAGAACTTCTTCCTTATGTCCAACCTAAACTGCCCCTGGCACAGTTTAAGACTGTCCCCTCTTGTCCTGTCGCTGGTGGCCTGAGAGAAGACACTGACCCCATCTGGCTGCAGCCTCCTTTCAGGCAGTCTTAGTGAGGGATAAGGTCTCCCCTGAGTCTGCTTTTCTCTGCTTTGCTTCTGAACAACCCCAGCTCCTTCAGCTCACAGGACTTGTGCTCCAGACCCTTCACCAGCCTTGTTATCTTTCTCCAGACACACTCCAGTATCTCAGTGTCCTTCCCAAACTGAGGGCCCAGAGCTGGGCACAGCACTCAAGGTGCAGCCTCACCAGTGCTGAGTGCAGAGGGACAATCCCTGCCCTGGTCCTGCTGGCCACACTGTTGCTGACACAGGCCAGGATGCCATTGGCCTTCTTGGCCACCTGGGCACACGCTGGCCCATGTTCAGCTGCTGTCAATCAGTACCCCCATGTCTCTTTCTGCCTGGCCACTGTCCAGTCACTCTGTCCCCAGCCTGTAGTGCTGCAGGGGTTTGTTGTGGCCAAAGTGAAGGACCTGGAACTTGGTGTTGTTGAACTTCATATCCTTGGATTGGGTCCATTAATCCGACCTGTCCAGGTCTCTCTGCAGAGTCCTCCTACCCTCCAGCTGATCGACACTTTCGCTCAACTTCATGTTATCTGCAAATTTGCTAATGGTAGACCGAATTCCCTCACCCAGATCATCCATAAAGACATTAAACAGGACTGGGGACTACACAAATCCCTAGGGGACACCACAAGTGACTGGCTGCCAACTGGATGTGGCATCATTCACCACCACTCTCTGGGCCTGGCCATCCAGCCAGTTCTTAACCCAGCAAAGAGTGCTCCTGCCTAAGGTGTGGGCTGCTGGCTTTTCCAGGAGCATGCTGTGGAGACGGTGTCAGAGGCCATGCTGAAATTCAGGTAGCCAACCTCCACAATCTTTCCCACATCCACCAGGAGGGTCACCCAGTCATACAAGAAAATCAGGTTGGTCGAGCAGAACTAGCCCCTTCTAAACTCATGCTGTTTGTTGGGCCTGAACCCCCAGCTACTCTGTAGGTGCTATGAGATGGCACTACAGATGATTTGATCCATCTCTTGCTGGGCACTGAGGTCTGGCTGACAGGCCTGTGTTTTCCTAGATCCTTCTTCTGGCCCTCTTATGGGTGGGTGTCACATGGGCCAGCTTCACTTGAGACATCTAAGTGGCTAAGGAAGTCACTAATTGCTTCCTCCTGGAATACAGGTGGGGCTATTCTGCTCCCTGACCCCATCTACCAACTCAAGATGCCAGCTGCCCTGAGGATGATGTGTCTTATTGTTATAAACTGAAGCAAAGACAGTGTTAAGTACCTCAGCCTTTTCCTCATCTTTGGTAACTATATTTGCCCCTCTCCATCCAGTGAAGGATGGAGGTTATCCTTGCCCCTTCTTTTGCTATTAAAGTATTTATAAAATATTTATTATCCTTTACAGAAGTAGCCTAAAGTATCCTTTTTATCAACCCCACCACTATCAACCTGGACAACCAGCAGTGGGTAATAATTGGAGGGCTGAATTGGTTCATGCAGTCTCCTGGTAATATCCCATACCTGGGCCCCAAGGAGGCAGCAGACTTCCCTGTGGGGTGGGTCTGGTAGATACACAAGGCCCTCAATTCCCCTCAGAAATGAGTCACCTACTACCCTTCCATTCTTCTATTCTTCTTAATAACTGAAGTCGTGATCCATCTGATAGACAGAGTGCAAATGGGAGATGCTCTAGACAGATTTTTTAATTTAGTGTCATCTGCCTGACCCTCTAGATCAGAGCCTCATACCTATTCTATTAGGGTATCTGGGTCTGTACCAGGGACTCATCTCTGTCCCCCTCCCCCCCATCTGCTAGGTGTCCTCCTTCTGCCTGATGGTAAGAGGGCCAGGACTCTGACTTCTGCAGAGCTCCTCTCAGAGTTGGAAGGGTGCAACTCCAACAGCCTCTTTCTCTTTTGCTCTCTGTTACTCCTTAGCCTTTCTACTTCTTCCTTAAGCTCTGTGACCAGACAGAGAAGATCATTCACCAGCTCATAGCGCACACAGGTGTCCTTTGCACTGTCCTCAAGTACTAACACCAAGCTCAGACACTCCCTGCAGTCACTGAGAGACAGCTGGGTCCTCCTGGCAGAGGCTGTCAGGGCTAGCACAGTCTTGGTCGAAGCAGTAGCAAAGGTTTCTGTCTGCTTATAAAACATTACTGGATCTAGTCAAGTAGGGGAGAAAAAAACAAAACGGGACAAAACCCAACCAAAACACCACACCCACCTAACACAAACCCCACCACCAAGAGCCAGGAGGGTGCCTGCACCGTTCCTGCTTGCACTGCCCACATGATCTGCCATGCTGCACCCCTGTTCACCAGGCTCGTTAGAACTGCTCAAATCTTCTGCAAATGGTCCTGGTGCTGCCCGTTGCTTGCCTGGTAAGAGGGTGAGAGCTGCTTGGTCAGCTCCTTTAAAATGCCTGCAAATGGTCCTCACGCTGCCCCTTTCTTGCATGATTGGTTGAAAAGAGGAAAATAAAAATCTCTGCAACTCCCTTTAGTCCTTAGGAAGAAATCTAGCCGGCTGCTTCCTGCATTTCAGAGTCTTTTGGGCTTCCTCTGAGCTACTGACTCTCAATCCTTGTGGTGAATCTCTCTCTAATGACCTCCCAGAAATGGTGCAATCTGGGAGCATTTCCCTGCTAAGTAGACTCATTCACTCCCTGCTGACTTGGCACAACCTGGCACCTGCTATCAGTGTTTAAAAATTGATAAAATACTCAGCTGAGAAGTCCTACAGTCCATCTCACCAAGACTGAAGATTTGCAAGTAGTAATTACCTAATTTCAGACGATAAATAAAGTGATGTTTTAATCAATGAGAACAAAATGAGAACAAAAGCCAGTAAAATAGGTGCCCATAAAATATCCTTCATATTTCTAAACTTCTAAATCAAAGTTTGATACTTTTGTATTGTTCAGAGAAATGAATTCTTCAACGTCTATTATCTATGCAGAACTGTAAATTCAAATCATTGAAATATCAAACAATTTAAAATATGAATAATTATGATAGTTTTTTTATTTATACTATCTCATGTTTTACTATGGTCAGCAGTGCTTGTGAACACTGCCAAAATCTTAACATTTTCCCTGTAAAAAACTTTTACATTTTCTGTAACCATTTGGACAAGTTTGTTCTGAAAAGTTATAGATTACTGTGCTTATTGCTAGTCGTGTTTATTCTGAAATCATGAGGTGATGTAGATGGAAACCAGTAGAGAACTCAACCCATAGTTCTGACAATATGCTGTATCACATCATTATATATTTTCCACATTTGGCAATGAATCTGTTCTGTGAAAACCTTTGTGCTTGTGTTTCTAATTAAAATCTCTTCCTAAAATATTTAACAGTTCAAAGCATGAACTAGACAGAACTATGCCACATTTTCTCACACCAACCAGGCTTATTAAAAAAATGTGGGGTTTTTTTTCCCTATCTGAAAGTATTTTTCTCCAATTGTCGTTCATTACCCTGATGTTTAGGTAACAAAATATTGTCCAAATAGGTAATTTTAAAGAAACTCCTTGTCAGTGAGTGTTGTGGCTTAAACCTCCTGGTCAGTTACTGAAAGAAAAGGAGAAATAAGCAATGATGTATAACTTTATATTTTCATTGTAGGATTCCTACTGGAATTTTAAAGAAATGAAAAAAACCCCCATTAATATTATTAGCAATTGTATGATTTTTTTATAAAGTATATTAATAAAAAAGTCTATTTCAGATTTTTTCCCCAAAAGCATGTGATATCTCATATTTTTTATTTTCTACATTTTCCATATGGTTTTCTTCTTTTAGTTTAAAATAATGTAAAAATTTTTGAAAATTTTATATTTAGCAGAACTTGGTGCTCACAACACCAGTGTATTCACTAACACAAGATGTTCATTTAGAAATAAATTATGAAAAGAGAATGTCTGATTCAATTCACTAACATTAGAAATTATAATTTCTCACAAGAAGTGACATTCTTTTTTATTTTAGATTATGAAAACAAAATGAGGTAGATCTTTGCAGCCACTGTTAATATAAACAAAATTAATAGCAGTTTTTCAAGTACTGGCTTTCAAACAGGTACATTTTGTTGCCTTGCTAGTGCTTACTGTCTCCTAGGAGATGGATCTCGTTGTCAAAGGGTGTGTGAAACAAAAAATCAAGACAAAATTTATTGACTGAATTGTTATGGGGTTTTTTATATCTATCTTTCTTCCAAGCAAAGCAAGGAATCTGGATTAAAAGAGCAACATAGACATGGAAATTAAAAAATAATTCTTCCAACCATCTGTTTTGCATTTGTGCAAATGAATGAAAAACATGAATGAAAGAATACCAGGATAGCAGGAAGTTCAAGAGGAAGAAAGGGGAGAACAAACAAACAAACAAACCCACAAAAAAAGGACAACTTTATAAAGTAGAAGCAATTAATTATTAAAGACAATATTTACCAAACCACAATTAGTGCTATGGGGTAAGTGAATGGCACCATGACGTAGCACCACTGAAAGAGCAGGAATCTTGTGGCCTCAACACAGCCCAGCTGCTGCAGCTCTGTTCCACAGCATCAAACACCGGCTTTCGGATCTCTTGCAACCGTGGCCCCCCTATCCACCCACTTTTCCCTGGGCTAGAAAATTCTCAGGATGGTTTGTCAAGGGACAGAGGACCTGGAAGGCTCTTGTAGAGAGGAGATAAAAAAACCATGATTCTCAAGGCCTAGCATCCCAAGAAAGCTGCTTGGAAAACATTGAAGAGAGCAGGATAGGTCATTTTATATTTTTTGTTTTTACAGAAGTCAATGGAGTCCAGAGCAATTCTCGCACCACATTTCTGTTTGCAAATCAATGTTTTCCAGTGAAAAATGTCTTCATTTGGGGAATTCCTGGCTAGGATTATATGAGAAAAACAGACACTTTGCAGTGATGTATTATTATGTCTTTGAAAAAGTTTATGCAGAGAAATATGATTTTTCTCATTTTTGCACTGAAGTAATTTTTTTGCTAAATACATTTTTCCTCCTGGTGAATGCTGTTTTGTAAAACATGGTATTTTGCCTCTGGTGTTTGTGTTGTGCCCTCTTTTTCCTCTCTGACTCATACATGCACAAACAAAACCATGTGCACATATATGCTCATGTACACTCTTGAATGCTCTTCCGGAGTTTTAAATGACAGCCAGTCTTGTTCCAAAATCCACCATTTTATAAGAACAATATATTTTCTTTTTCCCCATAGCACTAAATGACTCATAGAGGGCTTGCTTCAGCATAGCTGTCATTGCACTGCCTTGTATTTCTGCCCACTTGCCTTGCTTGCAAAGGGGAGGGTGATGAGAACTCAGGAAAGATGACTGGGTGGTGGTGGTTGGTTTCTATTTGGAGGAAACTATTTGGAAAACTGTAGAGTTCTTTCATCTGTCAATGATATAACAGAGTCTGACATGCCTAGCAGTAGGCAGAAGCAGCTGTCAGTAGTAGTATAATTTATTAGTATCTCTTCTTGAATAAGAGGGCTGACAGACTAACATGGAAGCAAAGGGGAAATATGCCAAGTTATCGTCTTGCACCTCAGGCTCATACTGCCAATAGCCCACTGTGGAATGTGCACAGTATTAAATATGTATTGATTAATTCTGTGGCACAGTCCACTGACTGTACTGATAAGGAAAATGGCCAAGGCATTGCTTCATCTTCTAGCTGACAGTCCCACACCCAACATAATGTCTTCCAGAATCCTCACCAGGAATAGCTAGAGTTGTCCACAAACAAGATGTCTTGGAAGAGGAAAAAAATTTTATACATGTTGTATAACAAAAGTTGAGAATTAAAAAAAAAAAAAAAGGCGCAGTGGATAAAAAAAGTGTTTTAAAAATCAGGAACTAGGAATTGTTACTTGATAATTGTACAAGAAGAAAATCAAATTGGTTGATGACATGCTGCTGATGTTAAGGATAAGTTAGTATCATGTATTAAAAAAGAAGAAAACAGTTTTCTGGGCTTATTAGATGAATATAAGTGGTAGTAAACAGAAAAAGCCTAATTTTTTATCGCTTACTACTGCTTTGAGAAATGCTAGAAGGAAGGTAACTCATGAGTACTCCCCAGAGTGCCACCACACAGTACCACACATGGGATCCAACTCAATAGGGACTTGTGGCAGCTTCTAAATATTGTTTTAAATATCAACTTTACAATCATTTTTAAAAAGCCAACATTTCCTCACCTTAGTTCCTGCAACATATAAGTTGTCTCTGTGTCTGGCTTTTTTGGGGGAAGTTCTTTCAGGGGTTTTAGTGGGTTTTTTTTTCCTTTTGTAGTTCATGAGCAAAAAGTAACTGTAGTAATTCCATGGTAACAACGAGTAAATAAAAATAATGTCTTATTGCAAATGAATTCTGTGTTTTACTAAGGGACAATTAAAATACAAATCCAGGCAGTTTTTAAGAATTTATACTTCTGAGTATCATGATAATGATTGCAGGCAAGAGCTGCTTCACTACTTCAGGTTCATTATCCTTAAGAGTTTATTGTGAACCTTTTAAAAGTCTTTGCCATGCAACAGAGAAATAGAAACTGAATTAACAATTGCCTCAGCTTGATAATGAAGCCAAGGAACAATTCCTAATTCAATCTATTGTTAATTGATACTGTGCTATAAATGTTGGAGAAAAAGGTAGCAGTGATTTAAGGGAAGGCTTAAGCGATAATGGTGATGTTCAGGTTCTCCATGATCATACAAAAAAGTGAAGTCTTATCCTGAAGTATTTTTTTTAAATTCTCTCTTTTTAATCCTCTCAGCTGGTGGAAATTCTGCATCTTTAATAAGAACTGCACAAATCATTATTTAATGCAACTAAGATCTGAAAAATGTATTTCAGTGTATTGCATGCAAAGATTTTGCTGGGCTTAATAGACTAGTAAATGCAACTTGCACTTGCTGGACTTGCAGAAATAAGCATATATATTAACGTTTCTGCACTGGACTAATTCTTCCCCTCTATTCTCTCCCAGTGATAGAAAAACAAAGGTACTATTTAAATTTGTCAATTAATTACATGGGTAAACCTGTTTATAATTTAATTTTCATTTTAATTTCTCTTTCAAACAACAAAAATGTGAGTGATGTTGAATGTTTTGCCTATATTTTAAACTTCATATTTATGTAAACTTTGGAGATTACCTTAAACTTTCCTGGGAACACATTATTCCATAAGTAATAATTTTACTTTCTTGCAACTTCTTTTGGAGTAGTCTGTACTGGCAACTACTTCAATCCCTTTGGTAGCAGGGGAGAATGTCAAAAGGGTCAGGAGAGTCTGCATGATCAACTACATCATCATATGTCTTAAAGAGTGATGCTAGTAATGGAATTTTGTTTTTTTCAGTCATGGGGTGGTTTATAGGACACCAAACCTGCTGGAGACAGGTAGGTTTCACCCGTCTAAAAGGGGGAAAAGGACTCTAGCCCATGAGTTGGCAGGGCTGATTGAAGGAGCTTTTAACTGGGTTTAGAGCAGGATGAGGTTAAGACAAGGCTTGCTAGACAGGAGCCTGGGGATGGCATGCTGGTGTTGGGAGGTGAAATAAACAGCCCAGCAGTAATGCACCTACACCAATGAATTCAGTATGGAGAACAAACAGGAGGAGCTGGAAGCCATTGTGCAGCAAGAAAATTATGACACTGTCACCATTACAGAAACTGGAGTGCTGCAATGAATGGCTCTGAGCTCTTCAGAAGGGATTGGTGAGGCAGAAGAGGGGATGGAGGGGCTCTGTACGTTAGGGTGTGTTTCGACTGTAAAGAGCTCCAGGACAATGATGATAAGGTTGAGTGCCTAAGGGTAAGAATCAGGGAAAACTTAACAAGGCCACCACCCTGGTGGAAATGTGTTATCCCATCCACCTAACCAGGATGAGGAGGCAGATATATGCTGAGAGTAGCTGTCTGACAATTTCACTGTTACAAGCCCTTGTTCCTGTGGGAGACTTCAACTTCCCACATATAGCTGGAAACTCAACACACTGCCATGTGGATGAGGGAGAGGCTGTGAATGTAGTCTACCCGGACTTAAGGAAATCCTTTGATACTGACTCCCACAGCATTCTTCTGGAAAAGCTGGCAGCCCTGGGCTTGGGCAGGTGCACTCTTCACTGGGTTAAGAACTGGCTGGATGGCCAGGCCCAGAGAATGGTAGTGAGCAGTGTCACATCCATCAGATGGCCGGTCAGTAGTGGGATTTCCTAGGGCTCAGTATTGGGGCTGGTGAAGGGCATAGAAAGTAAGTTCTATGAGGAATGTCTGAGGGACCTGGGGTTGTTTAGCCTGGAGAAAAGGATGCTCAGGGCAAACCTTATTTCTTTCTACAACTAACTGAAAGGAAGTTAAAGTAAGGTGGAGACCGTCCTCTTTTGTTATGCAACCTGGGAAAGGACAAGAGGGAATGGCCTTAAGCTGCACCAGGGGAGGTTCAGGTTGGACATCAGGAAGAATTTCTTTCCTAAAAGGGTGGTTAAGCATTGGAATGGGCTTCCCAAGGAAATGTTGGTTTCACACCCTCTGGAAGTGTTCAAGAAATGACTTGATATGGCATTTAATGCTATGCTCCAGTTGATGTGATGCTGTTCAAAGTTTGAACTCGATAACCTTAGATTATTTTGTGTTTCAGTCGGGTTGTGATTCAACACACTGTTGAACCTTTGACCTGATCTATTCTCAGTTCCTGTATTGAGAGAGTTACATAGGAAGCACTCTAAATATGTGCAGGGTGCTGAGAGACCAGAAGGCCCACTTGCTGGCTACTGGAGGCACGAGAAGGTTTAATCCAGTGACTGCAGAGTCCACAGGATCTGGGCTTCACTCCTGGTGTGGCTATAGAACTGAGCCAGGTAATAGAAAGACCTATTTACATATGTGCCAGCAACTGAGGGGCATGCACTTTGTATATATTTATACACAAGTGTATATATATATCTGTATTGTGTGTGTGTATATATATGTATGTATCTTCTGCTAATGGTCTTTTATGCTGAGAGAAGGGAACAGGTAAGGCTGTTGGTGGTGCCTGCATTTGAGCAAGAACTGTATTTTCTGTCTGTGTTGACCTATGCAGCCAAACAGGCGTAGATGTACTGTGTACATGTGTGCCTGTTGGGAACACACACTCACCTTCATTCCTAACTAGGCTGGGGAACATTGAGCTGTAGTAGCCTTGCCTCTGTTGGTGTACCACATTCAACAGCTTCTAACAGTTAAAACCCATGGGACAAGTGTACAATTTAAATGTCATTACCTTCCTTCAAAGAAAAACCTAAATTATTTCTTACAAATTGGTTTTACATGGATGCTGAGAAATGTTTGCTTAACCAGAAAATCTCTTTTGTAAATAATGACTTCAGAGACCTTGAGGCAATTTATAGCTGGCTGAAATGCACATAAAAACAGGGAGAAGGGTTTTAAATTTAAAGCATTATGTTAACTCTCCAGGGACCCAGCCTATAAAGGTATTTACCAATGAAGTTTTCCTTAGGGATGTCAATGTAGATATCAGCTATTGGGGAAGACAGAGTGTTCTACCATTGATACAACTGATTCCTTAGGGTGAGTTGATATTTGTCTTGGGAAGACTCATTTTTGAAGACCACATTTAAACAGTCAGCTAAAATGAAGTCTCATTGCAGCAGCGTCTACCTACTGTCCAGTTTAATTTCTCAGAGCTTCATATGGAGCTTACAATCAGCAGCTCTTTGACCTCAGAATTGCAACAACTGGTCTTTGTAAGAGGATGCTCACCTGTTTGATCTTTTTTCTGTCATCTTCAGCATAACTAATATAGTCTTCCTGGAAAGGCCCCTCTGTGCAGTTCAAGAATCAATGTGTATGCAAACACTCCTTTCTTGTATATCCTTCCTGTTGTTTCCCTACCTCTGTAAATAATTCACACTTGAACTGCTCATTGTGTATAAAGAAAATTTAAGAGAAAGTTCCAAGCTGTCAGAGATGCTTTGATGCTCAAGGGATTCCTTAATCACCATCTGATCCCTCTGAGATAGAGGAAAATAACCTACATCTCAAGTACAATACACCATCATTCCCAATTGTATATATTATTTTATGAACTTACACCAAGTGTGACAGTTTCAGTGCACATAAAAGAAGTCATGATTGAATAGCCCTTGAGACCCACCCTACATTTTCCTTTCATGAAATTATTGCAATGAGAATACACAGCTATATTCTCTTCAGGCTTTCCAAAAAAAGGATTTTTTAAGGATGATTTCAACCACAGAAAGTCTCTGCACAGCACTACTTTATTAGTTCTCTAGCACACTTTTATCAGGTTCCTCCTGAGAGCAACTCTATTACCGTTTCTCTTTGGAGAAGCGCAACCTTTCCGTATAATCCTAAGGTCACACAGCGCTGCTGAGTGCTCAGCTGTTAGGTGGTGTCTCTTTGAGCTGAGTCAATACCTTGATTATGAAATAACCTTACCTTTAATGATTTGCTGGTTTGAGAGGGCTTCCTTTTCCAGGCAGTTCTAGGTACATCCCCATGAATGTAGGAAAGCTTGTAAACTTCTTCTCATACTTAGTTGCAGGTAAGGTGCAATTTGTTTGAGTAGGACAGGACCAGTGATTTCCAAAGTGGAAGGAAGTTACAGCTAAATATCTGTAAGGGTGAGCACCTCTAAGTGACCCTCCTTGTGCTCCCCCTCCCTGGCTGTCTGCCCACATAGCTGCTGCCAGAGGTGGGATATGTTTCCCCTTGGTACTCCTTTCATTGTTCCTCTCCATGGATGTTGTTACACCACTGTTGGGTTTTATTGCCTGTGTTCATAGGCTGTGCTATCTTTGTTGTTAGCTCTAGACTTTATGCAGTCTCTTGGCTGTCTAATACCTTTAGGCAACATTCATTTCTCCCTTGTTGCTTTTGATTAGGTAACTTTTACTGTTCTGTAGCTGTTACTGTTAATGCACTAAACTGAAGATGTTCTGATGGGATAGGGAAGGAAATAGTGGGAATTCTAAACTTTTAAATCCTGGGAGAGAACCCTAAAATTTTTGTTTAGGATTTAGAATATTTTTGACCTTTTAATATCTTTCGAGGAATTAAAAAAAGGCTCAGTCTTCCTTCTGCTACTACAGTATACTTACCCAGTAGTGAATGTCTGGAATTTCAACAAATTCTTTGATCTCCACTTTTCTTCCTTCTTTATTTCTCAGAATAAGAATATCTCATTTGGAATACACTATCTCCTGAAGATATTGTAGTATTGGTGAATGCTTCCAGGTTAAAATTAACTTCCTTCCTACTTCTCTGTGCTTTTAAATTCAAGGTATTTGTTAATCTATTTGTTAGATAGTTCTCAATCTTTTTTCAGGGTACTTCTCTTCCTAAATTTCTACTCTAAATCAGAGGAATTAATTTAAACTTTTTTTTGTTTTTTTTCCTTCTAGAGGGTCTGAGCTGGAGTTTGCAACTCTTGATAAAATAATTTGCTATCCTCTTCACCTTTACCATTCAGAAACTATATTGAAATAACAGTTTAGATATCTTTGTTTAAATATTGTGCTTGAAGTAATGCCTGTATTTTCTGTAATGAGTAATTCAAATTTTCTGCCTAACAGCTCTATGAGGTAAAGTGGTACAGTTCTGTACCAATTCCTGTGTACCATTTGCTCTTCTTTTGCACTGTTTCCTAAGTAATAATAGGCAAGTTTGCTTCAATAGCCCCATGTATATATATAAAGGAACCCTCATTTTAAAAGATCTCTCATAGATAATACACATGAGCAGCAATTTTATGCAGCTCTATTTTCTATTTTCACTTGACTGCTTTGAATTTTTTTACATTTTTCAGATTGTTTGTAACAGTGCTAACAGAACACTTCAAACTCCATGAAGAGTAAGCCTGAGGGCCTAGTGGCAGCAAGCTTGTGAACTAAAATTAGCACACTGTGAAGTGCATGCTTGCCATCATTTAAAACTATGGTGAACCATTAAAAGTCAATGTCAATACATAAGACATTTTTAAAGGCATCACTACACTTTAGATCAAACCCAGTGAAATATTTCTGACATGATTATACAGTCTTTTAAGACTCAAAAGTTCATTTCAGAATAAATTCTTAGTAAATTCAAACAATCATGCTTAAATCTAGATAAATTATCATTTAATTTCTGTTCTTTTTTTTACCAATGATTGCTTTTGTCCTTCACTAACAGCTAAAATAAAATAAAATAAAGCAGCATTTAAATCAATGTAGTCATATTTTGTTGTTGCTTTACATAATTTTTCTAAAAAAAGTACATATATTTTTATTTTTTCAATGCACAACATATATAATCATTGTACTAATGTTGAGTCTTCAGCCAAATTATGTTTTTAATCTTTAATCCATTCAAGCAGTATAATTTCTATATCACATTGGGTCTTAATTTTAAGCTATGTGTTCATGGTTCATAAAAATTCATCATAAAGCATTTTTAGATCACCTAAGCTGATGTTCTATATATCAAAGTCCCATTGACCTCCTATATTTGAAGGTCCCTAACCTGTTCACATTTATCAAACACTTTACTTTATATTCCTTTTAGAAAACAAAAGTATCAGCAGTATGCTGTAGATAACCAAATGAAAGATCAAGGTTGCACCAATTGCCCAAAAACTTTCTATGTTAGGGTTTTTTTCGTATGAGATATGCCAAAATGAACACATTCTCTGTTGTAGAAAGCTTCTTAATCACAAATAAAAGATCACTCCAGAACTGTAGACTAACCGATTAATGTGAATCTTAGTATGTAAGCAAGATTAGGTTTCTGATAAACTTGATTGTCTACGTAATATGGTGTTAGATACATCTGGCAAACATTTTCTCTCTGATTGTGACTAGTTTCTGATATTAAAGAGGGTGGAGAAAACAACATTAAATAAGATCTATTTGACCAACTTTTCATCAAGAGAAAAAGTATTTCTCAAACTTACAGATAGATAGAGAAGGCCTTTAAACAGGAAATTTTTTACAGTAATTATATTTATGCAAATCAGTGAATATCTGATTCATCAGTACGAACATACACAACTGAAGATAAGAGGGTGATCACAACCAAGGACCCAAATCCTTTTGACCTTTAGATATTTTAATTCCCAAACTGCAATGAAACTTACTGTTAAACAAAGAAATTTAGTCTCCTTGAACAATTTCAGCTGAAATGATAACTATTTCCAAGCACTCTATTTAATATCTAATTATCTCACAGCTAGGAAATCACATCTTATTTCAAGGTTGAGTTTGTCTAATTTTAGTTTTCAGCCCCTGGAACTTATTACATGTTTGTCATCAGCTGTGAAGAACTCCTTTTCTTTTTTGCCATGTGTTCCTTTGTTTAAGGATCGAGTCATGTCTTGAACTTCTGTTTGATAAGGTGAAACATTTTAAGACATCCAAGGTTTATTTTTCAGCCCAAGGACCCTATAAATCATTCTGATATTGCATATTTCCTTTAAAGAATAGACAAAAAATTAGATACAGCATGGTATTGCCAATCGGTGCAATTGCTTTGGTACAAAATGACCAAAATAGGATCACATTTTACTCCTACTTTTCGGTATCCAGGAATCTCATTAATCCTCATAACATTAAAGTAGAAACTTATGCTGAGATTATTGGGTCTCTTAGTTACTGCCTTCCAAGACAGTCTTTCATGTTGTCCTTATTTGATTTTCCTCAGTGGAACAGTTTGTATTTAGTTCTTGATTACATATTTTGTTAGAACATAATCATTCCATTGCATCTGAGAACCAGGATGGTCAGTCAGAAGGTATCACACTGGTCTGATGGAAAAGCATGAGTTTCTTTAACTATCATGAGCAAGTAGAAGATGGTAACTCCTGGAAAAGCAGATCATCCTTTCATATTCTCCATCATGGTTCAAATATATACATCTGAAATTCCATATACAAGGCATGGAAAGAGCTAGGTCTGTACTAGGGCAATAATGGATCCTGTAAATTTATCAGGGAGCCTTGTAACCCACAGAATGGTTGAGGTTGGAAGCAACATCTGGAGGTCATCTGGTCTAACCCTCCTGCAAAAGCTCATCTTGAGCTGGTTGCCCAGGATCATAGGCAAATAGATTTTTAATATCTCTGCAGATGGACATATTGCAACCTCCCTTGCCAACTTGTTCCAGTGTTCAGTCACTGTCACAGTGAAAAAAATGTTTTTTGATGTTCAGATAAGACTTTCTGTGTTTCACTTTGTGTCCGTTGCCTCTGTCACTGGGTGCTTTTGAGAAAAGCCTGGCTCTGTCTTTACATCATTCTTTCAGGTGTTTATATCCATTGATAAGATTCCAATCGAGCCTTCTTTTCTCCAGCTTTCTTGGTCTTTTGTCATAGAGACATGCCTCAGAACCTTCATTTTAATGGTCCTTTGTTGAACTCTATTTAGTATGGTTGTATCTGTCTTGTGCTGTGGAGTCCAGAACTGGCCAGAGCACACCAGGTGTAGCCTCACCAGTTCTAAGTAGAAGGGAAGGATCAGCCTGCCAGTAAAACTTCTCCTAATGCATCCCAGAATAGTATTTTTTTGCAGCAGGAGCACATTGCTGCTTTGTGGATGGCTGGATCCTTTGTCTGGAAAGGTGTTTCCAGACTGTTGGCCCCCAACATATATTGTGCCTGGGGTTCTTTCACCTCAGGTGCAAGACTATGCAATTCCCCTCTGCTGGACCTCTTGAACTTCCTATCAGCCCATTTCTCCAACCTGTCAAGGTTGCACAAGCAGCACAGCCCTCTGGTGTGTCAGCCCCTTCTCAGTTTCATTTTAGTTAACTAATAGGAAACATCAAGGAGATGTCTGGTTTTGAATATCACACCTCTACAAGCTTTAGCTACCAAACTGGAAAGAAGCACTCTGTAAGGGATAAAAAGGTCCACAGTCCTGTGAAAAACCTTTCTTGAAATTAGTTATCTATGTCAGGTGAATTCTTAATTATTTTTTTTTAAAGGGTGAAGAGATGCGACTTTCTCTCACGTTCTCTGAGCTCATGCTTCAGAGTTCCAAGAAAAGCCATTTACTTATGGAATTTAATAAATGAGAGGTGTTGAAAAGTGAAGAATTTAGGAGTGCTAATTCTTCCTTTTGCCCTCTGTGTATGACCTAAGTCAAAGCATCCACGGACAGAAGTGTCCTTTCCCATTAAAGAGTAATTAAAAGGACTTCAGAAAGAAAAATGTTAGGTACAAGGCCAAAGAACAAGAAAGAAGCACTACTAGGGGAAGGTGCAAGTGATACATGTCTGTGAATTAATCTAATGACACACACAACATTCATCAGTATTAAATTTAGACCCTCTCTTACTGTTATTCCATGGTATGAAAGCCTAATGAAGCTCTGAATTTTAACTGGGCATAAATATGTGCTTGTAAATATGTATGTATGAGGTTCTACTATCTCTGGTGGTTACTTTAATGGCATGTCCAACTCAGATCCCATGGAGAAGCAAACTAAATGTTACTATTTCTCACACTTGGGGGATATTAAACCATAGCTTCTAACAGGGCAAACATAGTATAAAATACAGTCACATCTTTTGCAAGCTTTTATTCCTTCAGCTGCTATTTAACAACACTGATTGTAACTTACAGCTTCCCTATTCTTTCCTCAAGACTTGTCTTAAAATTAGGAATCACTTGTTTTTTGATTTTTTTTTTT